>JABFQI010000150.1:0-14510 GCA_022816925.1 Trichacis sp. ZL-2020 | reverse complement strand
GAATTGAACTGAAAGTATAAAATCGATATCAATTTCGAAATTTTATTAAAATATGAAGATCGTGATTGTTTAACTAAAATAGTGATTGAGATAATTTTATTACTATTAATTGTGAATTTGTATATTTTGTAAAATTTTATGATCCTTTTAAGAATTTTCGAACAAATTCTAGAATTTCTTAGACACTTTGAATACTATTTTTCAACCTCAGGTAATTCAATCATAATTCGATTTCGTGGAATTTTTCGGTCACTTTTAGGACTTTGAAAACAAATTATAAGATCTTTTCTAACATTCTGGAACTTTTCAGAATTTCTTGGGCTCTTTCAGAACTTTTTTTTCAACAGCTGATATATAAATTTCTAGAATCTTCCAGAACATTTGTAAACTTCGCAGAATTCTCTTACAGAGCTTTTTACACAACTTCTAGAATTTCTTGGACTCTTTAAGAAACATTTTTCAAACAGTCTAGAATTTTATAGAACTTTAAATAGATTTGTAAATTTTGTTGAATTTTTTGGTCTCTTTTTGAAGTTTTTCAACGAATTTTAGAATTTTTTCAAACATTCTATACATTTCCTATAGAATATTTGTTAATTGTGCAGGATTTTTTAATCTCGTCAGCACTTCTCAAACAAATTCTAGAATTTCTGTGTATCTTCGAGGATTATTTTTTCAACGTACTAGAAGTTTTTAGAATTTTCTTGAACGTTTCTAAACTTCTTTAAACTTTTTGGTCTTCTAAAGGATTTTTAAAACAGAATTTTATAATTTCGTTTTCGGGATTGAATGTGAATGAATTAACTGATGTATAATTTTTCGAGAATCGATTCAAATTTATTCAATCAATATTAATTTGCAACTTTAACCGAAATAGTAATTGGGATAATTTCATTTTTAATATTTAGACATTATTTGCATTACAGTTCTAAAATTGTTTGACTCGACATTTGATTTATTTTAAGGTGCGATAATGAGTTATTTACATCTCGATATTTTTTTTGCAATAAATTATTGAAGGTATTACT
This sequence comes from Trichacis sp. ZL-2020, assembly GCA_022816925.1. Lineage (NCBI taxonomy): Eukaryota > Metazoa > Arthropoda > Insecta > Hymenoptera > Platygastridae > Trichacis > Trichacis sp. ZL-2020. The sequence continues at coordinate 13,482 of JABFQI010000150.1, read as the reverse complement.
AATAATGATTTTACGTATATAACCATGATTGAATTAGTGCTGCAAACTGTGACAGTACTAAATATAAAATTTGTGTTCCAAATGGAGACTGGAATGAAGTATGTAGTTAATGAAAATTTTTTCCAAATATATAAATGAATTTTATTAAAAAGTATACATTCAAAAAAATTTTTCAATATACGTAATGATCCTGTATAAATCAATTTTTGAATTAGGTTTATTGTTATTGAATACGAAATTGGAACCCTTGTAAAATTATACAAACTTAGTGTTCATTGGAAAAAATTTTTTATACCACAAATGGAATTTGTTATAGAATTTTAACATAACAATAGATTAAAAATAACAGCAGTTTTGTATGAATTATAGAAGAAGAAGAAGAAGAAGAAGTAGAAGAAGTTTCTAGAATTTGTTTGAGAAGCCCTAAAGAGATTATGAAATTGTGCACAATTTAAAAATGTTCTGAAAGTTTCTAGAAAGTTATAGAATGTTGAAAAAATGTTCTAAAAGAGTTTATGAAATTCTTGAAATGTTTAGATGTTCGAAAAAATTCTAGAATTTGTTTAAAAAGTTCTATGAAAGACTAAAAAATTCAAAAAAAATTAAAAATCTATTTAAAGTTCCATAAAATTCAAGACCGTTTGAAAAATGTTTCTTAAAGAGACCAAAAAATTCTATAAGTTGTTTAAAAAACCCTAAAAAAGAATTCTACTAATTTGACAAATGTTCTGGAAGGTTCTAGAAAGTTCTATACGAGCTGTTGAAAAAAACGTTCTAAAAGGACCAAAGAAATTCTGAAAAGTTATAGAATGTTATAAAAGATCTTATAATTTGTTTTTAAAGTCCTAAAAAATATCACGAAAATGAATTATGTTCGAATTACCTGAGGTTGAAGAATAGTATTCAGAGAGTCTATGAAGTTCTAGAATTTGTTTGAAAATTTATAAAGGGATCATAAAATTTTACAAAATTTACCAATTCATAACTAATGCTCATAAAATTATCTGAATTAATATTTTGGTTAAACAATTAAGATCTTCATATCTTAATGAATTAAAAAATTAATATCTATTACATAAATTGACTTCAATTCTTAAAGAATTATATACAAATTAACTTCATTCACATTAATTTATCCCGAAAATTAAATTAAATGTAATACTACAATATTGGAATTAATTGAATTTTATTTTATTAATCATACGAAAAAAATGACTGTTCCTGAATCAATCAATCCTGATAAAAAAATTAAAAATTCTGAATCTCTTTAATTTTTTAAATTTTTTAAAAAAACATCTTACACTTAAAAATAAATAAAGTCGATCATATAATTATAAAAAAATTTATAATCAATTTGATAATACATAAAAGCAGTTAAAAACTGAATATAAATCGTTTAAAGTGGTAATATCGATAATATAAATATTTTTAATGCAAATGAAATATTTTAAAATTTAAGTTGAACATTGTCAGTAATTAGTTTCTATCAACCCGACCTTGTTACGACTTGTCTTAATTTTTTAAAATAACGGGCAATCTGAATATACTAAAATAATTTTTAATTTAAAGAAATCAATTCAATCAAAATACTATCGAACCCATCTTTCAGTATAAATTTAAATATTCAAAATGTAAAATAAATAAAATTGTGACTCAATAATATTAATTTATCAAGTAATATTCATTTGAAATACAGTAAAATTAGTATAACATATGTATTCAAAGAATTCTTACTAAAAAAATATACAGAATCTATTATTTTATTAACTTCAATGGTGCAAGATCAATGTAATTAAAAATTTCCTCTAACATGAATTTAAATACTACGAAAAATTTAATTTTCATGCTCTCACGTATTAATTTTTATAAAATATCCGGATACAAATGACTCATTATCGCAAGATAAAATGAATCAAATTTTGAATATGACATTTTAGAACCTGTGTAATACAAATAATCTATGAATATTGAAAATGAAATTATCGCATTTACTATTTCGGTTAAAGTTGCAAATTAATATTGATTGAATGAATTTGATTCTATTCTCGAAAAATTATACATTAGTTAATTGGATTCACACTTCATTCTGTGAACGAAATTCTAAAATTTTGTTTTGAAAGTCCCTTAGGAGACCAAAAAGTTCAAAGAAGTCTAGAAATGTTTAAGAAGGTTCTATAAACTTCTAGAAAGTAGAAAAAATAGTCTTCAAAGATACACAGAATTTCTAGAATTTGTTTCAGAAATCCTAAAGAGATTATGAAATTCAGCACAATTATTTACATATATATTCTGGAAAGTTCTAGAACGTTGTAGAATGATGAAAATAAGTTCTTAAAGAGCCTATAAAATTCTTGGAATGTATACCCTAGTAACTATAATTCTTATAAGAATCCATGAAATTCTTACAAGATTTTAAAAATTCTTATTAGATTTCCACGTCTTATAATGTGACCTAATAAAAATCTTATAAGATTTTGCAATTCTTATTAGGTGAACTAAGAAAATTCTTATAAGATTTTTGAATTCTTATTAGGTGACCTAATAAAATTTTATAGGATTCTTATTAGGTCGCCAAATAAGAATTGAAAAATCTTATAAGGTTTTTATTAAGTCACCTAATAAGAATTGGAAAATCTTATAAGGTATTTATTAGGTCACCTTATAAGACGTGGGAACCTTATAAGAATTTTTGAAATCTTATAAGAATTTTATGGATTCTTATAAGAATCAGAGTTACTAGGGTAGAACTTTTTAAAAAATTCTTGAATTCGTTTAAAAGTTCTAAGAGAGACCAAAAAATTCAACAGAATTTACAAATATATTTAAAGTTCTATAAAATTCTAGACTGTTTGGAAAATGTTTCTTAAAGCGTCCAAAAAATTCTGGAAATTGTTTAAATAGCCCTGAAAGAGAATTCTACGCAGTTTACACATTTTCTGGAAGGTTCTAGAAAGTTCTATACCAGCTGTTGAAAAAAAAGTTCTAAAAGAGCCCCAGAAATTCTGAAAATTTCTAGAATGTTAAAAAAGATTTTATTATTTGTTTTTCAAGCCCTGAAAGTGACCTAAAAATTTCACGAAATTAAAATTTGTTTGAATTACCTTAGGTGAAAAAATAGTATTCAAAGAGTCCAAGAAATTCTAGAATTTGTTTGAAAATTCTTATAGTAACCATAAAATTTTACAAAAATTACAAATTTATATTTAATAATAATAAAATTCTCTGAATCACTATTTTTTTTTAACAATTACGATCTCGAAATCTTAATAAATTAAAAAAATTCTATCCATTACATAAATTGAGTTCAATTCTTAAAGAATAATATGTAAGTTAACTTGACTTCAATTAATTTAACCCCAAAGTAAAATTAAATATAATATTACAACATTGGAATCAATTAAATTTATTTTATTAATTATTACAAAAAATAACTGTTTTTGAATAAATCAATCCTGATAAGAAAAATTAAAAATTGAGTATCTTATTAAATTTTTAAATTTTCAATAAAAATAGTTTACACTTAAAAATAAAAAAATTCGACCTCTAATTATAAAAAATTTTCAATCAATTTAATGATATATAAAAGCATTTATAAACTCAATGTTCAACGTTTAGAGTGATAATTTTGATAAAATAAATATCTTCAATGTGAATGAAATATTTTCGAATTTAAGTCAAACATTAACAGTAATTCATTTCAATTAACCCGACCTTGTTACGACTTGTCGTCAATTTTAAAACGACGGGCAATCTAAATGTACTAAAATAATTTTTAAAATTACTGTTTTTGAATAAATCAATCCTGATAACAAAAATTTAAAAAAAAGTATTTTTTTAAACTTTTAAATTTTAATAAAAATATCGTACACTTAAAAATAAAAAAATTGGACCTGTAATTATACAAAATTTTCAATCAATTTGATAATACATAAAAGCATTCATAAACTGAATATTCAACGTTTAAGATGATAATTTTGATAAAATAATATCTTCAATGTAAATGAAACATTTTCAAAGTTAAGTAAAACATTATCAGTAATTAATTTTAATTTTCAATTAACCAGACCTCTTTACGACTTGTCTTCAATTTTTAAAACGAAGGGGCAATCTAAATATAGTTAAATAATTTTTTGATTAAAGAAATTTATTTAATCGCATGTTCTACATTTTTTCTTCATTGAATAAGATAAATTTTCGGGTATAAATATACCGTGCAATAGCGATTGTCTTCAGAAGCTAACAAAGTAGCTCCGAAGGTTACGAAAATGATTCTGCTTTTTGGGTTGTTAATATTACATCGCTTCATCCTTGTGACATGTATCAATCAACCAACCACGATTTTGGAATATTGGAAAGAAAAAGACAGCCTCTTCCGTTTGGGTGACCATAAAAATGTTGGGTTGTTGTTGGGTAATACGGGATCCGGTAAAAGTACTTTGGCGACACTTCTCACCAGTGCATCGTAGGATTTTGTGAAAAAGTGTGAAAGTGAGCAAATATTTGTGGATAATACTTACGATCATGGAGATAAAAAGGATAATTGTTCTATGGAAATTCGAGACATGAATGGAAGAATCACTTTAAACCAGATTTTTCCACCCACGTTTATTCCGGAAGCCATTTTAGATCCTGAATATAACACAACGTATTACAACTGCCCTGATTTTACAAATACAGGATCACCTGAATATAAAATTACGTCAGCATATTTTTTGGACAAATTGATGCGCCATGCTGATTCATTGAAAGTCGTATTCGTCGTTGATCATGCGTGGGTCTCAGGTGATAACCAATTCAAATTTTCACACATGGTAGACTATGCTGTAACAATACTGAAAGACATTAACAAATATCGACTTGCAATTGACATGATAGTTACAAAGGTAAGAACGGAGATAGAAACAGACGACGTATATTTTAGCAAGATCAGGCTTAATATTGTCAGGTATCTAAACAATGTGAAACAAAAATTTAAAGATGACGAGAAGATGCCGTTTCTGTCAAAAGACCAAAAGAATTTTTTAGAAGCAAAAATAAATTTCATTGACGTTTTCTTATACCAAAGCATGGATGTAATACCAAAACCAAAAACACGAGATTATAGAAAAACATTCTATAGGAGGATCGTAACATTACCTTTCGTTAATGATCAAACAGAAAAATCGAAAAACATGATGATAGATAAAATCGGAATCATTAAATCAGTAATTGAGGACTATACTGAATACATTGCTACAGATAAGAATGTCGAATTTGGGCATCACATTTCAGCCGACTCAAGAAATTACATACCTGCTTTCATAAAAGAAATCATTGATCAGAGCCTTATTATAGATGTGATAATCATTTACGAACGAATCAAACAGTATTACGATCGACTCTTTGACAGCGCGATAGACATCGTAGCGTTAGAGGATGCAGTAACAGAAGGACAAATAAGTTTTGCTACTATTTTATCGAAAGTCGAACTGATGATTTTTATAGAAGAATTAATCCTCACAACAAATAAATTGAATATCAACGTATCAACCAAAACTTTGAAGAAGCACCTGAAATATCTTTCTTTTTTGACAAAAAACCTGGATAATCGTCCATTGTTAATTCCAGCCCAATTGGTATTGAAGTTGCAACATGTTGCCAATCATATCGCCAGTTTACTACTCGAAACAAAATTAATCTTGACAAATATAACAAAAAATATTTGCGACGAAATCAAAAACTTCTATATTCAACAAGAAAGAAACACTGAGGACCTGTATGTATTATTTAATAAATTCTTTCACGAGTTCAGTTATTTGCTATTACCACTTGATGCTCCACAAACGTTGATATTTAAAATGAATCACTTGGGTATGAGCTTACCGAGTGATACCTTGAAGATATTTTTAAAACACATTAAAGATCTGAAACAAGCAGAGAATGGAACTATCTCATTTTCATCGGAACTATTGAATGAATTTCACAACGTAAGATGTTTTGTTTTCAGGAAACTAGAATATTATATTACTCTGTTCCAATCGTATAAAAAAATATCTTCGAATACTTCGAAAAATGACAATCTAACAATGTGTTATCTTATCGAACTGCAAAAAAAATTTATACGCGCTAAGTTTCTAACTGGATTAAGCAATGATTTTTATTTGGCAAGTGAATTATGTGTTAATGAATTAGAACTTTTAAAAGTAAGAGATACGATTTCAACTCCTTACGAGTCGGACGCATTAAGGAGGGTTTTAAATTATATAACCCAAAAACCTGTGATATCATGTTCAATGGATAGACTTAAAATGACTATCAAAGGACATATTGTTAAAATCACTGACGTAATCAACAATGTCGAATGCTGGAAGACCGCTAAATTTATCGAAATATTTGCTTTGGACCAGTTACATTTCGATGAAGATATAGACAAAACCGGAATACAAGCTCAAGTGTCAATCATATCTCCGATATGGACGATTGTAGGAGATAGACGAATAATTCTAAATGGTACACCAGGAAAAAACAAACCGCTCAAAGCTAAGAATGGTATTGGACCATCTGGTCGAGGAGAAGATGGGGAAGCTGGTTTCCCCGGAAGTCCAGGGGGAAAATTCTTTGGCATCGGTATATATTTTAGGAGGGGATACAGATTGACGATAGAAGCTAATGGCGGCGATGGTGGAGCTGGTCAAGATGGTGGAAATGGTATATATTTTTTCATGATCCATTAACAATATATATTTCGCTCGATAGTTTGTGTGAACGTTGCTCGAGATCTTGCGTTTTCAAAGTAATACAAAAGGTTGAAAATTTTTTGGCTCGTAATTTACAACATGCTCATTTCTCTGAAATGAGATAAAGGATTATTTTTATAGCTATCCAGTATAACCTAGATAAATATAATTTTCTCTGAATATTGATACCATTTTCGGATTATTTCTATTTTTGAATAGACATTTTACTGAAAAATTTCATTTAACCTCTTCATAACTACGAATGAGAATATTTTTCGATGATTCGTCAATTTTCTTTATCATAATTTTGTGTCAACTGTGAAAAGTAAATCTTACTTTACGCTGCAATGACTTTAAGGCAGCTGCGTAAATTCAGCTACTGCCTTCGTTTTAGCTTCAATTTTGGCTGAATCCCAAACAGGATTGATCTTTAATTCAGCATGAGCCACTGATATTTGATAGGCTGTGAACAAAAACCGAACAAGTAAGGACAGAAAATATGGAGTTTCATATATGTCTGTCTCTTACTTGTCCGGTTTTCACTCTCAGCCTTTAATTCAAGTAATTTTTGTTTTTGACGGGAAGGGGCTCAGATTTAAGTTTATTTTTTCTATAAAATTAGTTAAAAATGACTCTAAATTTGAGGAGAACGTTGAATTGACGTATCAGTTTAAAGCTGTTGAAGCGTAGAATGAGATTTACTTTTGAGAGTCACTTTCTACTAGGTCTCACTTTTGTATTTGAAATAATATTTATGTCTGTTATTGACAAGGTAAATAAAATTATATACCTTCCAATTGATAATATAAAATCGAATGCATAATCTTCTCTTTAACAAATCAGGGTTCACTGTATCAAAAATAGTAGTCAGTAATATGACTTTCCTTTTGAAGTAGAGTAGGTTGTCAGTGTGATTGACGCATATTTTCAAATACATATTCTGTAGTAAAAATTTCCGTTTCGTGTCAGAGTTTTATCCACGAAAAACAGTGTCCAGGTACATCAATTATATAATTATGTCGTCAGTTAGGCATATTACTTTGTACATAACTTCGGTCATATTTTAACAAACGTACAATTATAACTCCTGCGATTACATATGATTTGGATAAATAACAATTCTGTGCTTATATCATGTTGCATAAATAAAATATTGATCTGATTCAAAAGAAATTGCTGGACCAACTCAACTACTAATTTTATTTCCTGATTTTTATTGCTAGTATCCATTGCAAAGCTTATCACTTTATTGCATAGCTGTTTTACAAGTTCATGGACAGTCGCTGAAAATTATGTTCACAGGTGTAAACGGTGTTGACCGGGATTATACTGATGATTCCGAAGTAATATGCAGTACAAGTTTAAAATGCATTTATAGACAGTATAGAAAGAAGGGATTGGCCGCTGGTTGCCCTATAGTCACATATGGAAATTTTTTTGTGGTTTGTAGAATAAATGTCGAATCCGGCACAAACGGTGGTGATGGTGGCAACGGTGGTGCTGGAGGTTTTGGGGGAAACGCTGGTCATGTCCAAATAATTGAACTCGCTCAATCGTCTGAATTTAAAATTTTCAATACAGTAGGTGAGTTTCATCATACAAGCGACAGTTTCTGTTCAAGCTACAACTCAAATTTATTATTTCAGGAAACCCTGGATCGATGGGCCGAGGAGGATTAGGAGGTTCGATGGCTTATGATGGATATATTTGGAGAATGCCTGCCGTACGTCCTTATGGTGTATTTTTTTTAAGAAGTCAACCAATCACTACTAATGTTCGTGGATTAAAAGAAACAGGAAATATAATAGAAAATGCAATGACCGATCCTGGTAAGAATGGCGTAGATGGTGAAAGTAAAAACAATCTACTAGAAGCGATCCAAACTCCTAATTTCGAAAGAAAATCTCACGTAATTAATAGATACAAAACTTATGCTAGAGAAAATTTGGCAAAATACATTCAAGAATCAAAACTCAGAGAGTTTCTTGACGAAATTGAAGTAAATGAAGACTCCAAGAAATTATACGACGCATTGAGTTTCGTGAAAGAATTTGATAGTTTAGAGCATCAGTATCGTGCATTGCGCGAACAAATTCCCTTAACACCGTTCTATGAGTCCATGTTACACCGCATAGGCGAGAATGCAAAGTTCGTGGAAAACGATGTTGAACAGAAAACAGTTTTGCGCTATTTATATACGGCTACGTTGAGTAAACTGAATACTATCCGCAACAAAATAAGCAATAATACCGTCTACAATGTAAAATCTATGTTGGAAATAGTAATCGAAGATATAAAAACATTGAAAGAAACTGAGTTGGAGGCAATTACTAATCAATATCGAAATGAATACCGGTCGTCCTTGGATAAGAAGATCAAGTCTGCAAATACTTTGATACAAACAATAATAATGCCACAAATTTTTCAAGTCTTCGATAAAATTGACAAAGAAATTAAAGAACTGATAACTGAAACGATTCAGAAGCAGGAAGAAACAAAAAAAGAAACAGAAACGAGTTTAGATAGAGAAAAGAAATTGAGGAAAGCTTTGCAGTTTCAAATGTTTCTCAGAGTGCTCAAAATTACTGGTTCGATCGTGAGCACGGTTGCAAATGCGTTTGGTCCTATTGAAGCAACTGTTGGTGCGGGAATAAGCGCTGGTGTCGCAGCCATCGAACTTTTAACTACTAAGAAAGCGAGTACTCCAGATATTCTAGATGAAGTAGGTCAATTATCTCCTACATTTACAGCAAAAATATCAAAAATGAACAAAGAGCTGAATAATGAAGCTGAGTTGTTCAAAAGACAACTAAATAATATAGACCAAACGCTTATACGGTACACAAGTCTCGAAAAATCGGATATTCCACTACCAACTAATCCTAGGGTTGATGATGTGAAGAAAAAGCTTCTGGATATGAAACATGAAATGGAAGAACTTGAAAAAAAAGAAATTGGTTACATTGAGATACCAGAGTCTCTTTTATTAAAAAGGAAAGAGTTGAAAATTCTTCTACACGAGGTCAAAGCAACATTAGATTCGCAAAAAAATATAGAAACGATAAAGGACGGAAACTTTGAAAATAAAATTAGGAATTTATCAACATTGATCGGCCATGCTGAGACAGTGACTGACGTTGTTGAAATGCCAGTCGATGTTTTCAAAAATGTAGAAGATGATGACGCTCAAATATTACAAGTTCGCGCACAGACTGATAAATTACGTATTGAGCTAGAGACTCTCAAAAATCAGGAAAAAATCATTTATCAGTCGGCGATGCCTCGTGTCCGACAAATGAAAAAAAGTATCGATAAATTGATGAATCTGTCAGGAGAATCACATGCCGAATTAGCTATCAGGAATTGGAATATTCAAAGTGTTTTGAGAGAAACACAATCATTCTTCCAATCAATTACTCAAGAATCTCTCATGAATGAAGATTTGCAACTGTGTTTCGAAACAATGAAACAGGGCCTTACAACACTCATCGATGTCTACAATCACATCGATGCTTACTTTGACAGCAAAAATCTGGCTGACTACATAGTGAACATCAATACGCAAGGATCATTAGAAATAAATGTAAAAGATGACATACTAAGGGACGCTACCGTTCGATTACAACATATCGTTAAATCCAATATCGTTCTCGAAAGATACGAATTAGCCAAGCGTGCCATCATGAAACACTATTTTCCTTCTGCTCACAAATTCCTAGGAAAATTGCAGTTGCCCGAAAGTTTGCAGATTAATGATACTGAGACGCTTATAGGAAATTCTATCGAAAAAGTAAGACATTTTAAAGAAACAATCGAAGAGATTGAATCTCTGTATACTGCAGATGAAGAAAAAATGCATCTTATGGCTCACTTCGATGGATCTGATCAGGAACCATTCTACAAGTGGGATTGTCCAGCATATGAACACGATATCAGAATGTTGCTTCGAGGAGAAAAGATAACAGTCTTTGCTGATATTGCGAAAGGTATTAGACAAAGTGCTGTGAAATTCAACGTCATTGGGGTTCGTTTCAAATTAAACGAAAGTGCAATGCAAAATGACTTCGACGAGCTAATTGAATCTTTCTATATAACGATGAATATTTCAGGGAATAATTACTATCGTTGCAATGATCGTATTTATTACACATTATTAGATAAAAATATAAAGATAAAGTTTAGATTAAAGAGTTCAGAAGAGGATTCGCTTGTGAAATGGCGAGATCCCAACTATACATACCAAAAAATTATGAATAACAATGCTTTTTTGAGCCCATACGGTATGTGGGTTATTCAATTGTCCGGTCACTTCTCTGCATTAGATAAATTCAAAAGCAACGTAGTTGGTTTAGAATTAACTGGACGCGGTCAGTACATATCGCATGATGAGTCTCTTCTTCACATTTGCAATGAGAAATTGGATGAATATTATAATTTTGATAGAATCCTTTAATTGGAGGCATTCACTCGCGAGTATAAGTTTTTTCAATAAAACCTGCGATTGATAAATGGAAAAACAGATGTTTGGCCACGAAGCAACGATGTTGAATCGAATAAACAGCGTGATTCTTATGAATTCACGACGAAATTTCGCGAAGCAAGATCCTCGGAGTTAATTACCGATTAGACGATACTGAATATATATACTTTATCATTCTCTATATTATTCTGCATACAAGTAAAAAAAAGCTCAGTCGAAACAATAAAACCATAGACGAAATAAGTAGATTCAAGTTAGCGCTTTTGCAGCCAAATTTTTTATCAATTTCATATAAATGTTCGTCATTCACACTTGAAAATTTCGTGAAGTCGATAAGTATTCTGTCGAAATGAATAAAAATTCTAGTATGGGTCTCTTCGACTGAAGCTTTTTCCAAATATATAAGTGTTTTCTATTCCACGTCTTGTATTCTCTATGTAAATTTTTTATCAATATTGTACCAAACTACTACTTTGATAGATTAGTGGTAAAAATTACTATCTAATAAAGCGAATGTAATGGGTTCGAATCTCAGCGACAGTCATTTTTGTCTCCAAAAATCTTTTGTCGCAGGGTTGCGAGGCCATGACAACCTATACTGTTACTAGGTTTTCCATGGTTTCCCAAGTAAGTCATATGTGTTCAAAGCTACAGGTTGCTTTTGTTGACGCGAATGCCAGTATAGCGAAGTCACGTTCATGGACCAGGAAATTTGAAAAAGGGATAGAAAAATAATTCTGTTGTAAAGGAATTGTATAAATGAATTTGATCGAATATATCCAATCTAATTCACGTCGAGGTCATTAAAAATTTTCCAACTAATAAACCAATCATCGAAATTCATATGGATTTGAGAGAATTTCACACTACGAAGAAATTCGTTTTTATCCCTAAATGCGTTATAAACAAGGGCGTTGCCACCGAATTTTTCGCGAGGTGGAGAGGATAGGCAACTTAAATGACGGAAAAGTCATCCTTAATAAAGATATGTTATACCAGGAAGGCAGGAAGGCAGTTTCCCCTTTTTCCCTGCCTCTCGGTTGCTACGCCACTGATTATTAATTATGACATAACTGAAGAATCCGGTTATTACACCCATGATTTGTACTTGTTCAACCAGAATAATGAATGTCAAGACAAATCATGTGATTTATTTTAATTACTAATTTCTTCGTTCATCAAAAAATATATTACTGCTAATGCCCAAATCAAAATGTACTAAGCATTTGTCATCAATCTAATCTCAAAATTGCGAATTTTTTCGGTTTGCGGCTCTTGTAATTTGACAAATTGTTTGCGATTTTCGCCGATAGGCTTTTTTGACTCACGTGCAGCAGCACTTACCTCAGGCTCGGGTGGCAATCTCACGTTTCGTCTTAAAAGCCCATTTGCTCGTTACGACTTAATTTTGCCTACAGTATATATTGTAAAAAATCAATTCACAAAAAAAATTTACAGGAAAAAATTAATTTGAATTTGAGAAGCAATGCTCGTAGAACGAACATGTTCTGCGAAGTACATATGTTTATTTTATGTAAATTTTAATCCTCTTCAATCCACGATGAAATTGAATAACCCAAAGTTCGCGAATTTCGTAATTTCTTAACCGATACACAAAAAAAAAATTTTAATACTTACTAAATATTATGTCATTTTTTGTGTATTTTATAGCATATTATGTATGTAAATTTGATTCCGAAATATACTAAGTAAGTTATTACATAATCGCTACTCATGTAACCAGACTTCGTTCTTTTCACGTGAAATTTGAGATATATATTGAGTAAACACTGTTTTCTATAATTTTCGAAATTTGAGATGAACAATGAATCGGAAAATTTTTTTTTTTTTCATATCCATTCTTGTTTGTAGATTGTGCATTTGAGACGAAGTCCTGAAATATAACAATGTATTATATGATATAATACTATTAAAAATAGGTTTTGTAAGTCAGTGAGAATTTCAAAACGTTTTGTTGATCGCATTAGTATAATTATTTTAACCTTCAGGGTTAAAATTTTGTTCATAATTCAGTTCGCACAAATTATGTGGTATTCACGGACAGAACTTCATTGCCATTTCGTGCAACATGTAGGTGTATCAAGTTTGAATTGTACTTTTCTAAGTCCAAAATTGAATTTCCTTGAATCCGAAAAAATTTTTATTCTTTGGGCTTTTTGTTGACCAGTTGATAGTCGCATTGAAAAGAGTCATGGATAACTTAAAAAAAAAATTCGATGAGTTGTCGAATGTCTATCAGTATTTATTTCAATAGTAAAAATGATC
>JABFQI010000149.1:0-14516 GCA_022816925.1 Trichacis sp. ZL-2020 | reverse complement strand
AAGAGCGAGCTGAACATTACATTCCATAACACGGGGCCTATAGTATCCTTTTTATGCGTCGCTGGAATTCCAGCGACACCCATTTGATCCCACGCAACAGACAGGGTGCGATATAGTCGCTGGAATCCTTGTCTGTTGCATGCAGTTAAATGGTTGTCGCTAAAATTCTAACGACGCGTGAAAAGGCAGCTTATGACAGAGCCCTGTGGGCATCCCTTTGTCACCTTTTTGTACACTTCGTTGTCATTTTCTTTTATAAGGACTCTTCGGTTTTCGAAGTAGCTCTTGATGAGTTTATATATCAATCGTGGGCAGTCCTTGAGCCTGAGTTTATTCGATACAGCGGGCCACCAGACGTTGTCGAATGCTCCTTTAATGTCTAGGAAGAGCGCAAGCATGTATTTCGTGGTTTTTCTATCGCTAATTTCTCTCAATTTTAGGATAGCGTCTTCTGTTGACTTGTTACGGACAAAGCCGTTTTGAATCGGCAAGAGCTTTGGGATCACAGTCTCGATTAATCTTGTAAGAATAAGCGACTCAAGCAACTTCTCCAGTATCAGGAGAAGACAAATTGGCCTGTATGAGGATGGGTCTGAGGCGTCCTTATCAGGAGCCTTCCTTATCGTGATGACCTTTCCGGTTTTCCATTGGTCCGGGAAAATGGAATTTTTAAGGCATGCATTGTAGATTGTTAGGATGTCTTTTTCAAGGACAGATATGGTTGCCCTTACTATTCGTAAGTCGAAGTTGTCCAGGCTGGGGGCCTTTCGAACTTCGAACTTTCTCAGCGCCCTTTCCAATTCCTCGACCGTGAAGTAAGCTAAGCATTGCATTTCCGGCTAAGCAAAGCATTTCCGGCTTTCGAGACGAAGTCCCTCCAGCCGTTTCGTCTGGTCTGAAGGATCAGTCGGTGGTAGGCCCGCTTTTGCTGCCTGTATTTCGCGAGCAGTTCCTGTTTTAGGAGCGGATCTTTTTGCTTTTGGACCCTATCGCGCGCTCTATAAGTGTCTCTTTTCATTTGTGTTAATTCTGGGGTCCACCAGGGAACTTCTCTCGTAGTCTAACCTCTCTTCGGGATAGCTGAGTTGCACGCCTTTCTGATAGAACGATTTAAATGAGTTACTGTGTTAATGACTTCGGTTTTCGAGCTCAGGCGGCCCAGCGGTTTCAAAGCCCACTCGGCCTGTAATGTTTGATCGAACAAGTCCCAGTCTGCCTTGGATGTAACGTACCCCCTGAAAAGTTGCCTTTTCGGGGGCACACTTGAGCTTGTGCCTTTCGGCCGTTGGCCCCTCGAAGTCATATGAATTGCATTATGGTCTCTTGACGACCACCCTTCCTCGACGGTCCAACTCTCGATGGAATCATCCAGGTCGGGGGTCGCCAGCGTAACGTCAGGGACGCCCAAAACTCGAGCATTCGAGACGGTGGGTATTTGATCTTTGTCGTTGATGACCGAGAGGCTCCACTGTGCAATAAAATTCTCAATTTTAAGGTCCTTGTTACAAGTCGTATACGGCCCCCAGATAGGGGACCGTGCGGTTGCGTCGATGCCGATAAGCAGCCTCTCCCCGCCGAGAACGGTCAGCAATTTCTCTGTATGTTTAATGTGTCCTTCAATTTGGTAGCTCAGTTGGTAGTAACCATTGGCGACATATACTGTGGTATCTTTGAATTTAATTTCTGCAACCGCAAAGTGCGAATTGCATAAGTGCGTGAGCTGTGTGACCGTTATCTCGGGGTTCAAGACCACTATACCGGCGCTCGGTGGGTCGCCTTCTCCGCAGACCACCCTCGCCGTCAAACCAAAGCCATCAATTTTTCCGCTTTTAGTATGCGGTTCTTGAATTAATATTATATCGAACCCATTTTTGCTTGCAATTTCTCTGATCTCTTGTGAGACTTTAAGCTGCTTGTTTGCATTAATCTGTATAATTCTCAAGCCAGTCCCGGAAGAGAAGTTATTGGCCATAATCTGTATTTTCGATCATCTTGTTAAGAGCCAGCTTATAAAGCGGGCAAGACTTGTCCAAAGCATTGTGTGTACTCACACGTTTTGCATTCGTACAATTTGAGCACTTTGGTTTGTCATTCTTTTTCGGGCAATCATTTAATTTGTGGCCCTGCTCCGAGCAATGAGTACAAGTCTCTTGCTTTTCACAATTCTTAGCCACGTGGTTGAAGCCCTGGCACTTATAGCACCTGGTTACCACCACGTAGTCTTGGACTTTGCAGGCCATCCACCCAACATAGATCCTCCTCCGCTTCAGCATTTCAACTCTCATGTCTGGTGATACCTCAACGACCCAGTTCTCGTGGGTGCCGCCTTTTTTCCCGGTTTTAAACCGGGGAACGAATTTTGATCCGAAGGCCTCTACTGAGTCCTTCAGATTTTCATTTTGTTCAAAGACCGCCTGTGTAAGCTCCTCGGCCGACTTGTCCTTCGGAACATCATAGATGATGATCCTCGGGCGTCTCTTGCGCAGTGGCTCTGTCTCAAAGAATTTTTTGATATTTCTGCTTTCACTCAGTTTCTTTATGTCATTCTCCGATTGGGCCTCTACGAGAAGACCGGTCCTGGTCCTCCTAACCCCGCGGATTTGCACTTTTTCCTTCTGAGGGTCGAAAACCTTTAACAGCTTCTCCCTCGCCTGAGTCATGTCCAGTTTATCATCTTTTGGCTTTATCATGATCAGCTTCGGAGGCTCCGTGATTATGGCTTTTTTGACCTGTACGTTCGAGGTCACCAGTTTCCTGGTGACCGATGCGTATGATGGGCCTTTTTCAATGTTCTCGCTTTGCGATCTGGCCGCCGCGGCTTTTTTGTTGCCTTCAATTAGGCATTCGTACTTGCCCTCGATTTTAGCCGCCCTGACGGTAAGCTCTCCGATTAGCTCGATCAGTAGATCTAGACAGTCGGCGCTGTTTTTCCCAACCAAAGTGTTGGGGTTGAATGATTTTTCAATCTCTTTTTTCAAATCTCGGACATACCCAGGCACATCCTCAAGCTTGCCTTTCGGCGTATTAGTGCTCCGCGGTGGCGTAGAGTACTCAGGACCTTTGGTCTTTTTGCTACCCACATCTTCGACACTTGTGTCGATGGAGGCATCGGCGCGCTTCCTTTTTTCCGTATTCTTGAGTACACTTTCCTCAAGCTCCATTTCCACTTCGCTTTCGGAGCTTTCCGAACTTTCCGAGCTTTCGCTCGTCACTTCTTTTCTGGTGCTAGCCGGGTCTTCTTGGCGTTTCTTGCTCCCCTTTTTGCTTTTGTTGGCGGTTTGGACTTTGTCCTTAGTTTTTTGCTCATCTGTTTTCTTGCCTGCGCCTTTTGTAGCGCTTGTGCTGGTTTTGTTTTTTGGGGTTGGGGACCCCGAGGTTTTGGCAACTTTTGCTTCGTTTGCTGTTTTGGTCATTGTGGTTCATGATTAATTTGGTTTTGGTTTGGCTATGCCCAGGATTTAAATGTCTCTTCAACCTTTCCCACTTCTTCTCTGGCTTCTTCCACACGCGCCGGCGCCCAGTTCGCCGCGCAGGCCTCGAGCAGGCACTGTACAACACCGGGCCCACTGACGCCTCCCATCCGCTGGCTAGGCGGAACGCCAGTGATTACCCGGCCTTTTACCCTTCTCCAATATCAGAACGACCTCCGCCCCCGTAGCCACGGCGCTGGACGGTGCGTCTACACCAGACAAGCGGCCCAGGTATGCCTCCCAACAATCCGATAGGGACCTGGTTTGGCCCACTTGTACCTTACGCAGCGCCCGGGCGGTCGGTCGGTAATGCTTCCGAGCTAACCAGAGATCCATGGTTCGAGTTGAAGAGCAAATAAACCCAGGCTAACCGCTCAGCTCGCCATAAACGTGAACGGCTGTTGTCTGTCCTTTATCCATTGCGCCATGTGATTTCTTCACTGTTGAAATCTCGGCTTTTGGGACAAGACTTGTGCGTCCTTTCCATTATGCCATAGGGCCTCTTCACTGTCGAGACCTAGGCTTTTGGGACGAAACTGGACCCCGGAATCGACTGCGTCGGGATCCAGAATAGCTCGGGTACGGTGGGTTCGCCCTTGCCCATCATTTCCAACCGAAGTCAGAAATGCCCTGCCCGCTATACCTTTGGGAATCTGGGCCGATAAAATAGGAGGCTGCGAAGTCGTGGCTTAAGTAATAATAGTGATACATTTTTCTTCGAAAACATTGTAAATAATTGCAACTCATAATGTAGTAATAAAAATTATCATAACAGTACGTATATTATTATTTACGATTTAACAAACGAAAAGTAAAAAAAAAACACCATCCATATTAAGTAAAATGAACTCTCGACAAAAAAATAGCGCATTTAAAAAAGTTATTATTACAATTAAAAGCCTACGTTTTACAATCAACAAATATTTTTAAATAAAGTATTCCATCACCTATTGGTTAGATCTTAATGCACAATGTACCTTGATGCGCTTTACAAAGAACAATGGAAATAACGAATATTGGGTTTACAATATTTCTTGGTTTTTCAACATTAGTTATTTGTTGTTATATTTTCGGTTAGGCCTTTGATTTGTAGATATTTATTTTTAAAAAATGTTAGTCGAAAAATTTTGCTTGTTGATAAATAATACAATAACAACTCCTCCGCATAAAATATTTTGGCGATTAATAAACATTAATGTGGTACTTATTTAGAGGTTGAGGAAAGTTAATTCCTTTGCTATCCAACAAAGTTCCAAATGTATTATAAAGATTTTTCTACAAGTGAATTCAGATACGCATAAATTTGTGTATTATTGCATGAGACCGATCAGGGCTTGTAAATTCAAATTCCATGAATCAAGAAATTTCAAATATACCAAAACTCCCAAGTCATTGTATTTTCCAGTATTTTTTCTTCTAAATTAATTCACAACTATTTGAGTTTGAAAAGCAACAAAATAATGAATACGAGAAATGCTCGTAATATTCCGGAGAAACGAGACAATTCTTCCCAAAATTTTGCAAAGCAGAAATTAAAAAAAAATTTTTTACACTTTCTAAAAAAAAACTTGTCTTCAAAGAAATATACCCTACTTATTCCGGGACAATTTTCGCAACAGGGACCAAAATTTTTTATTTACAACAAGGCATCCATGTACAGCGAACTATTATCAAACAATCAATTTATTCTATGCCTCTTGTTCGAAAAAATATTGATAGTCAATCTGCGAAAATCCTGTTTAAAACGGATATTAATAATGATATTTATAGGAAAACCAATCTGAATTTATTTGCTAAATAAATTTTTCACTTACTTCATCAGGAGCGAACAAATCACAACTGTTTCACCCTTTATAAACGAAGATCATCCTATAGAATACATTAAAAACCAATTAGCGTTTTTTGAATTATACAAATTATTACTAAAGATCCGTATCACGCATTTGCATGTTTTACACGAATAATTAATTGATATCGTAAATTCTTGCAGACTTTGTACATTTTTGCCTCCTATACTGAACATGGAAGTACCACATGCTGCTGATGATCATTATCTTGCAGTTGCTGCGCTTTGATTAATAATAGAATTTATAATTTTCAAAAAACTGATATCAAGTCAGAGTCAATTTCGAAATTATTAATTAATATCCCGAATCGATATATTTATCCAATTCATAAATTTAATTTCAGATAAATGTCTAAGTCCGTTCTAAATTCATGTTTCTTTATTTTAAGCATTCATTAATATGAACCTTACTTAGAATTCTAACATTTCTATCGAGTTGGGTTTTTTTTGCGTTTGTGCAATTTCTAACGGACGCGCCGTTTTCCATATAGAAACTGCTAGGTAACGTCATCAGTCGGTGCTTTTAAAAAAAATACTGCTCATCTCGGGAAGAGTTTAATATGAATTGAAACAAGCGATATAATTTCATATAAAATATAAATGAGCTGATATTTGATCCAAGCAGTTTGTCGTTTATAGAAAATTTTAACATATATGACTGCATACATATTAAAACGCGCACACAATTATAATAAAACTATCAAATTCGAAGCGACCCTAACTAGGTATTCCACGTCGGATGATTCTCGAAAAATTATCCGACGAAAAATATTCCATCTATCATACCAAGAAGTCAATGTTCTTAGAGATTCCACAAATACAACATAATAAATTCTTAAATATGTCATATTTAACGGCTTGAGAAAAATGCCCCTCTTTCTCATTGCTGACTTTTTTCGGTCGTATTTTCCCACGTTGTATAACAAAGTTAAGTGCGATATGGTATTTTTAACTCATGTTCTTATGAACTCGCCATCAGCTCGATTGGCAAACCCCACGTACATGAGCTTGAAAACCCATTATCGCAAAATTAAAAAAACATGCTAGTTTCTTTTTATAAAAAAATGCGAAATTAATCTTTGGTTCATTCCGCAAAATTCTGCTAGATGTCGTGGTGCCCAATGTCAGATCCCAAAAGACATAGCCTAGAATTTTGGCAATATTCTTTATTATTTCTATTGCTTTTTAATAGAAAAAATTGTTGTTTTTCGATATTTTTATAATAAGCTATCAAAACTCATTGTTGAAAATTAAAAAAAATTTTTAAATTATCAAAATCATTTGTAAGAAATTGTAAAGTGTCACACAAAGTTTTACTTTTGCGCTTTTTAATTTTTATCTGAATATAGCACCGAAAGCTAGCTTTTTAAATTTGATTCTTTAGAATGTCATTGTTTGTGAATCAAGAATCATTATATTTTATAAATGTTTTTATCGGCAGATTATGATTAAATTTAAAGTTTTAAATAAAATTGATTTATTCAACATTAAAGTCATTAGTTTAGAATAGTTTTTGGTGAGTAGAAAAAAGAATAGTGTGGCCTAGTAAACACATGAGCCTCTTGTAGTCTTAAGTAGGTTACTACGCATTATTTTGAACTTCTGGAAGAGGTTCCCAAAAAAATGAGGTTATGTATTGGATTGTCAGAGCCTAATGTGGTTTCCTGTACATAACCTCAATTTTTTTGGGAACCTCATCCAGAAGTGCTTGGATCGCATTCTAGAGGTGATTCGTGGAACCTCTTCTAGATCGTCTGTAACCTCAAGAAGCACACTTTTGACATTTCTTGCAGATAGCTTGAAGACGTTCTTGCATATTCTTGGAACATCTTGAAGAAGTTCCAAATAATGCGTAGGAATGTACTTATGAAGACTACAAGAGGTTCATATGTTTACTGGGTGGATCCCCGGTTTCGAACAAAAAATCTTTGATCTAACAAAAAATTTTTTGTGATTCAATTGAAATTTTTTGTAATTGAATTTAAGAATTGGTAAAGAAATTTTCGTCTCACTTAGTTTGTCTAAATTCTCAGATGAGTTTGAATTCATCCAATCATTTTCAAATTCTGGATTCTACATTATCTATTCATCTAATTTCATTATCATTACAATATCAGAATCATATCATTTACTTTTTGCTCCATTCACGTCTGAATGTCTTCGAGATGTATAAACACGCTGAAATTGAGAAATGAAAGATATGAATAATCTAAACCGTTAATTTTTTCTATCTCAGTCATTTACTGATATTTGAAATAAATTTTAATCAAATGAATGTTAAGATAATATTTCTTGTTCTGTAGTTATTATGTATTTGTTAGAAAAATGAAAATTGTATAATGTTTACGACAACAAATATACGAGATAATTTATTTATTATTATTGATAAGTAGAAAAATTTGTGTTATCCCTGTTGCAAAAATTGCCCCGGGATAAGTAAGGTATATTTTTCGTGAAAAAGTTCATTTTTAGAAAGTGTAGAAAATGTTGTCAATTTCTGCTTTGCAACATTTTGGGAAGAATTGTCTCGTTTCTCCGGAATATTACGAACATTTTTCGTATTTCTATTTTGTTGCTTTTTCAACTCCAATAGTTGTACATCAATTTAGAAGAAAAAATACCGAAAAATACAGTGACTTAAGAGTTTTGGTAAATTTAAGATTGATTAATTACAAAATAATACTAATAATAATTTATTTAAATACATTCGACTCTCCCAAATTTCAAATTCTCAGGAACGCAAAATCTCTCAAATGTCACATGACGCACTCTCCCAAATTTCAATGGTAGGTTATGTGTTTATTGACAGATTTTTATGTTGCAGAGTGTATTTAATAACTATTCAATAAACGTTTAAATCAAATAGATGGATAAAACAACAATTTTTTGCATGATTTAATTGAATTCTTCCAAAATAAAAAAAAATTAATGTTTTTTACTCAAATTCGTACAGAAAAGATTAATTTTTGCAGTCAATTTTAATATTTTCATTTTTTGTATGTAATTTCCATATTTTCATTTATAAAAAGTAAAATAATCATATAAAATTTTTTTTATAAATGCAGGAAGTTTAGTTTCCATTTGAAAGAGAATTTAATGACATTTGAGCGAGAATTTGATGACATTTGAGAATGTAAAAATTTGGGAGAGTCGAGTGTAGGTGTACACATAACAGGTTTGTATTTCCATTACAAAAATATGTAAATGAAAATAAAACGCCTGTATAGAAACGTCCCAAGTTCAAAAAATTTTCAACATACCGTAATTAACCGAATATACCAACTAGTCAACGAAAGACTATAGCGTATACCAAATGGGCTACCGCAATCGCCTGAGTATACGAAAGTAGGAAAAAGCAGTATACGTAAGTATACTATTTGACACTGAGGTATACTTTTCTGTTGATTCGAAACTCAGTATACCGAAAAGTATACCTCAGTGCCAAATGGTATACTTACGTTTACTGCTTTCTTCTACTCTCATATACTTGGGTGATCTCGGTCGACCATTCGATATGCGCGATATACTGTCGTTGATTAGTTGGTATATTCGATTGATTACCGTCTACTTACAATTTTTTCAACTCGGGGTATGTTTCTGAGCACGGGCCTGCGTTATATAATAATAATTTCTGTATATGCAATATCTATACTATAATAATGTCTATTCAACATTGTACAAGCCTAATTATAAAAACTTTGTACCTGAATCACTTTTTTCTTTACGCAAAATTGAAACTAATTTTATTAATTAATTCGTAATATATCTTTAACTGTAATTATACTCTATTTTAACAACCATTTTTTTATTATCGACTTTGGAACAACACCTTCATATTTATTTGAATTTTTCAAAAGCACTGATCAGTCTCATGCAATAATATAAAGACCTATACAAAACAAAATTTACTTGCAGAAAAATCCTTATAATTCATTCGGAACATTGTTAGGTGGCAAACGAATCAACTTTTCTCAACCTCTGAATAAGAAACGAATTAATGTTCATCGAACGCCAAAATATTTATGCGAAGTAGTTGCTTTGTATTATTTACGACCAACAAATAAGCAAACTTTACGACCAACATTTTTTAAAAATCAATATCTATAAATCAAAGGCCTAAACGAAAAATTAACAACAAATAACTAATGATGAAAAACCAACAAATATTCTAAACACAATATTTGTTATTTTCATTGTTCCTTGTAAAGCGCATCAAGGTACATTGTGCATTAAGATCTAATCAATGGGTGATGGAAAACTTCATCGAAAATATTTGTTGATTGTAAAGAGTAGACTTTTAATTGTAATAATAACTTTTTTCAATTCGCTATTTTTTTTGTCCAGAGTTCATTTTACTTAATATGGATAATGTTTGTTTTTTACTTTTCGTTTCAGACCGTTAAATCGTAGATAGTAATATACATTCTATTATTATTATTTTTATTACTATATTATGAATTGCAATTATTTACAATGGTTTCGAAAAATATGTATCCTTAATGTTGTTCAAGCCACGACTTTGTAGCCTCCTATTTTATCGGCCCAGATTCCTAAAGATATACTCGATACAAGGCAACCGAAAAACAAGCTCGACAAAACGGAGACCTGCGTCATTTCGTCCCTCTTGTAATTTTTTGCTTACAAAAATAACCAGGAATAAGTTCAAAATAATCAAATTTAGTACTTATAGCTAACAAAATTTAGCATCGAATTTGTTTGATACATATAAATATTTTTTTTGTACAAAAATCGATAGTTGCAAATAAAATAAACATTTTTATATCCGCGCGATGTTTTGATCCCGTAAAAGAAATAACGTGATTACAGAAGCTACAAATTAAATTCATTAAAAATATTTTTTAATTAAAACATGAAACGTTTTCTAACTTATCAATTCTGATACACAGTATACTTTTGAAATTCCAAAAATTTATGATATTCAACTCGGAAACAAGCTACTAAAGCTAAGTAATAAAAAAGTTTCGACAATATAGATTGAGTCGAGCATTTTGGATGAAAGAAATAGATAGAAGAAAATGACATAACAGGAAAATAAATAAATTTGAAGCTAATAAATATATAATCAAAAAATTAACTTGTTCAAATAACTTGGTATCGTTGGGCGTACTTGTATAGTGAAATGATATTTGAGTTGCATTTACAATACTTGGCTTGAACATATAAATTTTGGTCATCGAAAAATTAGCTGTTAAGATGTATGTAC
The DNA here is from genome assembly GCA_022816925.1 of Trichacis sp. ZL-2020. Classification (NCBI taxonomy): domain Eukaryota; kingdom Metazoa; phylum Arthropoda; class Insecta; order Hymenoptera; family Platygastridae; genus Trichacis; species Trichacis sp. ZL-2020. Next base: position 3,976 of record JABFQI010000149.1, on the reverse strand, counting down.
ACATGTAAGCGAAGAACATCATGATGCCCAAAACGAGTCTGCGAGGTATTTTCTCAATTAAAAAAAGTAACAATAAGTTCGACGAAGCAATGCACATAAAACTAAGAAATCAACTCCCATAATTATATGCGGAAAAAACTTTCAGATAAGTCACAAATGATACTCAATAAAACTTTTCGGAAAAAAAGACACGACAAATATTCAGAAAAATGTTGGCAGAATATGAAAAAAATATCAAATTCTTACGGAAGCATGAATGCTTTTAATAATATCAAGTGAATTGAAGTTCATGAGCAATAATAATGAAAACTGATAAAAACTTTGTATGAAAGCGCATTTCTTGGGCTCATCGTTGATTTTTCTGAACGCATCTTTTCTTCCCTCGAACCATCCCAGTCTTTGATTTTCGTTGTAGACTTCGATCTCGTTAAAAAGTATTAAACTGACTGTCGTAATGTCCAAAGTTCAACCCTGAAATGAAATCCTATCTTCATGAATTGAATGAACTACAATTACTAGCAATAAAGTTAAGTTAGAAATAGATAAAATAGTTCATTCGAAATGATGAAAAAAGTTTTTTCAAGTCATCATTGTGGACATGTCCACATGTAAGTAGATATATTTAGAATGAACCCATTGATGTTCAGAATATCAGAGATCATAAAAAATAAATTTCCAAATATTTCTTGATAAATAATTCCCAATCACCGAAAGAAAAAGTAAAAAGTTCGGTTATAAAAATTTTTATATTGTCTGATACTATATGTTGCGTAAAATTAATAAAAAGCATGAAATTTTACTGAGCCACGTTTGTGACAGATTCAGAATGGAGTAGCAGTGTATGAAAATTGTGTAAAATTATTGACAAACCTATGAAAATGTTGATCGTGATGCTAAGACACGTTTGTATTTTCTTATCCAATAAAACTACTGACACATCGTTAGTAAATCGTTCAAAAATGAAAACGGTTAAATCACTTGGGGACATAAAAGTTTCTCAATTCTTGTATATTGTTTCGTCACTGATTACAACTCGAGACAAACATGTAAATAATATTTTGGAACATAACAAGTCCGACATTTATAAAACCTTGAATAAACAAAAATCTTAGTTTACAAATCATTTAATGTTTAAACCGAAATGACGGAAAGAATCATTATCACTGCTTTTTTAAACTTTTATATTAAAAAAATTAATGTAGATGCCCTCAATTTTTTTCGTTTCTATAAAAAGAATAATAACATCCATTACGTTCGATTTGTTTAAGTGAATATGATAATTTAATATGTGCTTATTTTCATTTATTCAATTACAAGTGTTGAATTTTATTCAATGGAAAAGAATAGATTATAAAAAGAAACCAATAATATTTTATAATAAGAAATTCCTTTGGAAGAAAAATTATTCTTAGAAAAAAAAACAAATTCATCTGAAACGATAATCATAAACGATTGCAAATTGAAAGGGATTTGTCTTTACTTGCAAAAAAAAACTTTTGAATGGAATTCGTTAAACAGTACATTATTCCACAGATTTCAAGAAATTCTTCTTAAACTGCGTACAATACTCGAAAATTAAATAGTATTAATGCAAAATGAAAATGATCCTCAGAAATAATCGAGGATTAATGGCGAAATCAATCGATATTCTGAATTGACAAAAATCCGCATTTAATTTTGAAAAATCTTATGCATCGAAAAGCATTGATTTTTAAATGCGAGAAACACTTTCAATGCAAAAGAAATCAGTATGAAATAAAAGAAGATCATTTCAAATTGGAAGGAATTCGTTTTTAATTTTATTACATTTTCAAAATTTAAAGAAATTCTTCCGTGTTGCATTATATTTTTGGAAACTGATGGTAATTTGTTTCAAAGTGGGGAGGATTCCCTTGAGAAATATCAATACCAAATCAATATGAATCTTTGAAAATTCAAAGATTCATATTGATTTGGAATTGATTTTTTTCAAGGGAATACTTCCCACTTTGAAACAAATTACTATCACTTTTCAACAATACAATGCAGTTCAAAAGAATTTCTTCAAATTTGAAAAATGTAATACAATTAAAAACGAATTTTTTTTAATTTGGAAGGTTCCTTTTCTATTTTATACTGATTTCTTTTAAATTGAAAGTGTTACTCGCATTTACAAATCAATGCCTTTCAATGTATAAGGTTTTTCAAAGGTACATACGGATTCCGGTCAATTCAAAATATCGGTTCGATTTCGCCATTAATCCTCAATTATTTCTGAATATCATTTTCATTTTGCATTAATACTATATAATTTTCGAGTATTGAACGCAGTTTAGGAAGAATTCCTTGAAATCTGTAAAATAATGTACTCTTGAACGAATCCCGTTCAAGAGTTTTTTTTCGCAATTAAAGATTAATCCCTTCCAATTTGCAATCGTTTAACATTATAGTTCCAGATGAATTTGTTGTTTTTCCTAAGAATAATTTTTCTTCCAAAGAAATTTCTTGTTATAAAGTATTATTGGTTTCTTTTTAGAATCTATTCCTTTCCATTTAATAAAATTCAACACTTTTAATTGAATAACTGAAAATAAGTACATATTAAATTATCATTTTCACTTAAAAAAATCGAACGTAATAGACGTTATAATTATTTTTATCGAGACAAAAAAAATTTAGGGCATCCACATTTATTTTTTTAATATTAAAGTTTAAAAAAGCGGTGATAATGATCCTTTCTGTCATTTCAGTTTAAGCATTAAATAATTTGTAAATTACTATTTTTGTTTATTCAAGGATTTATAACTATCGGACTTATTAAGTTCCAAAATATTATTCACATGTTTGTCTTAAGTTGTAAATAGTGACAAAACAGTATACAAGATTCGAGAAACTTTGATATCCGGAACTGATTTGACTGTGTTCATTTTTGAACGATTTACTAACGATCTATCACTAGTTTTAATGGATCAGAAAATACAAACGTATCTGAGTATCACGAACAACATTTTCATAGGTTTGTCAATAATTGTGCACAATTTTCATACACTATTACTTCATTCTGAATCTGTCACAAACGTCGATCAGTAAAATTTCATGTTTTTTAACAATTTCACTGATCATTTAGTAACAGAGAATATAAAAGTTTGAATAATCAAACTTTTTACTTTTTTTTTCGATGCGTGGGAATTACTTATCAAGAATTATTTGGAATATGATTTTTCACGATCTTTGACATTCTAAACATCAATGGGTTCATTCTAAATATATGTACTTACATGTGGACATGTCCCCAATGATGACTTTAAAAAACGTTGCTCATAATTTTAGATGAATCATTTTATCTATTTACAACTCAACTTTATTGCCAGTAATTGTTGTTCCTTCAATTCATGAAGATAACATTTAATTTTAGGTTTGAACTTTGGAGATCACGACAGTCAGTGTAAGACTTTTCAACGAGATCCAAGTCTACAACGAAAACCGGGAATGGGATGGTTCGGAGCAATTAAAGATGCGTTCGAAAAATTCAACGATAAGTTCAGTTAATGCGCTTCTATACAAAGATTTTATCATTTTTCATTATTATTGCTCATGAACTTCAATTCACTTGATATTATTAAAAGCATTCATGCTTCCGTAAGAATTTGATATTTTTTTCATATTCTACCAACATTTTTCTGAATATTTGTCGAGTCTTTTTTCCGACAAGTTTTATTAAGTATCATTTGTGCCTTTTATCTGAAAGTTTTTTCCGCATATGGTTGTGGAAGTTGATTTCTTGGAGTTATGTGTATTGCTTTGTCCAACTTATTGTTACGTTTTTTTATAGAGAAAATACCTCGAAGGCTCGTTTTGGGCATCATGATGTTTTTCGCTTACATGTTTACATACATCTTAACAACTAATTTATCGATGACCATAATTTATATGATCGAGCCAAATACGGAAAATGCAATTCAAAAATTATGTTACAACACAAATACGCCCAACGATA
>JABFQI010000148.1:0-14524 GCA_022816925.1 Trichacis sp. ZL-2020 | reverse complement strand
AAGAACAATTAGATTCGCAACATAACTACATGTGGCATTTAGCCAAAGCTTACATACAAAGGATGATAACATCAGCAAAACGCATTTAAAAAAAAAACAAGAGGCAGTTTATGTATCTTTTTACGAGTACAAGACGTACACATAGTTGAAAAAGTTATCAGAACAGTTTTGTTAATTTAAATAATTCCAAGACTAAGTCAGAATGTAAAATTTTAAGTATTATTAAAATCACACAGACATGTGACAGCAAGCTGGTTCAAGTTAGCAAATGTCGGGAATGATGATCAGAACAAGTCCCAGTTGTTAGAATAGAGAAAAAATTCAAATTTGCAACTCAACTGCATTTTGCAATTAGTCAAATCTTACATTCGAAAGATGATAACTTCTGCAAAACGCATTTTAAAAAACAAACGCAAGAGGCATTTTATGTTTCTTTTTACGAGTACAACACGTACACATAGTTGAAAAATTTATAAGAAGACTTTTTGTTAATTTACATAATTCCCAGTCTAAGTCAGAATGTAAAGTTTTTAAGTATTAATAAAATCACACAGACATGTGATGGAAAGCTGGTTCAAGTTAGTAAATGTCGGGGATGATCATCACAACAAGTCCCAGTTGTTAGAATACACAAAACATTAATATTTGCAACTTAACTGCATTTTGCAATTAGCCAAATCTTACATTCAAAAGATGATAACTTTTGCAAAACGCATTGTAACAAAAAAACACAAGAAGCACTTTATGTTTATTTTCACGAGTGCAACACGTACACATAGTTAAAAAATGTATCAGAACAATTTTTGTTAATTTACATAATTCCCAGTCTAAGTCAGAATGCAAAATTTTAAAGAATTAATAAAATCACACAGACATGTGATAGAAAATTGATTCAAGTTAGTACATGTCGGGAATGATCATCACAACAAGTCCCAGTTGTTAGAATACCCAAAACATTTATATTTGCGACTTAACTGCATTTTGCAATTAGCCAAATCTTACATTCAAAAGATGATAACTTCTGCAATACGCATTTAAACAAAAAAACACAAGAGGCACATTATGTTTCTTTTTACGAGTACAACACGTAGACATAGTTCGAAAAATTTTTTTTCACACTTTTTTGTTAAACATGGATCAATTTTAAATCATTGGAACTTGTACTACAACTCTTTTCTTTTTCAGGTGACGGCAGCGCGGGACTTCTACAAGAGACATCGAGGAACTTCTAGGACATCTTAGTAAGTATATGTAATGAGGAGGAATGCAAATGGCAAAGTGTTTACAAATACTTTGTCATTTTCACACTTCTTCTTACACAATCTTAAATTATTCTTTCTTTTTTCAGGTGCAGCAGTTTAGGACTTCATCGTTTGATAATAATAAGATGTGGTGTTCGATATGAGTGTGGATAGAGTAGCCTTCAGTGGTCGAACATGATTGGGTGGATCGAGTAGCCCAATCCATCGTGAACATCTTTATCATTTTGTGTGACTTAGTGGTGTCCAACAAAGGGGGTGAATTGAGTAGCCTCCAAAGTTGTTGGGCACGATTGGGTGAATATAGTAGCCCAATCCATCTTTAGCCATCGTGGGATCTTCAAGGAATCATCGCGGGAACATCGTATTTGGTAAGTAACTTTAACTTTATTTCTTTTCAGGTACTCAATTTCTTTTTATTTTCAGGTGCAGCGTGGGACATCGTGGGACTTCGTGGGACTTCAGCTCCGGTGCATTCGTCGCGTCGCAGGATAGTAAGGTACACAACTAACTTCTTTTTCAGGTGACTGCTACGAGGGACTTCCAACGTGGGACTACCGACGTGGGACCGGATACAAACTCGGTTGTTGCCCGGGCATGGCATTTTGTGGATTAGCCACTAAATGGCATGTCTCGTAGGGCCGTCTTCCGAGTATGGTACCCTGTTAGGAAAGTGTTAGGTTAAAGACGTCAAGCCGTTAGGTTCCCGAGAACGTAACGACTTGGTAAGGAGGGGCCACGGGTGGGCCGCCACTGGCAGGCGCAGGGATGCCACGTGGTCACGTTCACACGTACCCTCGCCCTGGGTAGGTGTAAGTTTTTTTTCTGTCGGTGTACCCCCCGGGGAGCATGTGGTTCCGCCCATTAAAGTCCACGTGGACGAGTGGCCTTTCGGGGACTGTGCTCAAACACCGCCGCGAAAAGGGGGGAGGGGGTAAGCGAACATTGAACACGCGCAACGGGTCGCGCAATGGCCACGTTGTTCTCAAGACTCAACTCTTGGACACTTCGGTGCCCAGGAGTTGCTAGGGACCAGGCAGGGACGTGTGTAGGGCCAAGGTTCGCAACGCGGTAAAGTGGGGTTAATGCAGGAGGCATTTTTTATCGTGATCATTCTCTTCGCAAGTATAGTCAGGTATCGGGCAGGTAGGCAGGGTTCTCTTTTTATTTTCAGGTCCAGGACTCGGATTCTTATTTCTTTCATTTTAAGGACATCCATTTTTTTCAGATTTTTTACAAATTAGTGATGTTTTTTTACTGGATGTGTCTATTCACAGGTGTCATTTTTCGCAATTATGGTGTTCTGTTCTAATGCTTTTTTCTGTTTTAGGGCGGGTTTGTATATTGGCTATAGGCGAAGTGTTCCCGCTAGGTTAGAAAAACACTAACGCGCCGTGGCCCTACCACCCGCCCTTCTGGGTGGCTCTGGTGGTGCGGAAATGGGTCATTTGCTTGTATATACTTGGAAGTCTATAAAAAAACATGTATGAAATTGCTCATACATGTTTATTTAAAGACAGAGAATATAGATGTAAATAATATGATGAATTTCAGGGAAAAGGATTTCTACGTGGACCAATTTAGGAATAAATAATTTGCAGTTGTGAATTTATTTACCTACACTCCTATTCCTTGGCTGCTTATTCATGCTCATCGATTAGTCATTTGTAGTCGATATGTCATAAATAGCAGAGTTTTTAGGCAGAGGATGGTGAGACGAGTTCGCAGAATTTGATCTCAACATACGGGAATTGGTCGACCCCGCCAGCCTCGAGAATGAGTTCAAATAGTACAGTGCTATTTGATCTCCGCGTTAGACACTTACGTTTTTATCTGTAATGATAAGAGCGGTGGTGGATAGAGTATCTACCGTCGCGACCATGTCACTACCCGGGCCCGTAATGACACATTGCACGCTTCTGCTGAAGCAAGAGTGGTCGGTTACTCTATTTCCGCGGGTAGGAATTTTTTTATTTTTTTTCCCGGTCGGCAAGTCCCAAAGTAAAGGCCATATTATCTCCCTTCGGTTACGAGAATAAATGCCGACAAATATGCCGTGTTATCCTGCGGGTTTTCGCGGATGCACAATGGTTTTTTGAAAACATGACTTCTCAATTTTTTTTCTATTCTCAGGTAATTGGATAGAGACTCTTGACTAGGTAATTCTTGACGCTTCATCACTTGGAAACGTTACAACTTCGGCGTGCTACAGCTTAATGTGAGTTTCGTAGGTCACAAGGTTATTAAAGACGGTTACGTATACGATAACAGCGTCAAATAAGATTAGATTTTTTGCTTTTTTCCCAGTTCTGAAATATATGTACATAAATGTATGGTCATAACTCAATTACAGATTTTCAATTATGTAAAGATCATTATGTGAAATGTTACGAGGTAGTAGTTTATGGAAATGAAAATATTGATTACTTTCGAAAATAAGAATAATAAAACTGAGAAATGACATGATTTACAGAATTTATTTCAATTGGTTCATGTTTCTTAGGCATTAATAACGTAAAACGCAATTAATAAAAACAATATTCAAGGCTTTTTTGTTTCACGCAGTCCATGTTTTATTGAAACAAGAATGGCGGAGAAGACAATCACAAGTAGACGTTGGGATGCGGAAAAAGAAACAGCGCCATTAGCAGCAGCTTTGAAATTCAACCGGTACTATTTGCGGGAAGGAGAACATTTAGCCTCCCTCACATTTACGGAAAATGTACGAAAAAAGGTCCCGGAATTGGCTGGCAGGAGTGCAGATGCGATAAGGCGGAAAATAATCCGACTCCTTACTACGGACAAAGAAGAACTCCGCAACATTTTCTTGTTAGATGGAGAGCTGGACATTGAAAAAATCGATTTGCTCATTCTGAACATGAGTAATAATTTATTCTTGAAAAAGCGTGCTAGACAAGAAGATTATGATACTCAAGGAGAATTTTCAGATTATTCAGCTGAAATTGATGTAAGGAGATTTGTACTAATGCTATTTTTACTACTCAATTCCACTATTACTACTTCTATTTTCACGATTATTGATATTTCTCATACTTCTATTATTGAAAAAGGGTCATTATTATTTTAACATCTGCTACGAAACGAGCAACACATACGATTTTTGTAGATGCATGAAATGTATCGTTATTCTAGGCCCAAATTTTCTCGGACGAGGGGCAACAAAAAGAACAAGAATCTACTTTGGAGGTATGTTTTTTAATGTAGAAAAAAAATTGTGAAATAATAAGTTAAAGTATTTTTGCTTTAAGTTGGAAAAATCGACACCAAATAATGTAATATCATTCAAGGTTCAAGATCGCTCGGACGAAGAAACATCAGCGTCGCCGCCGCTGAAGAGAAAAACGATAAGGGAAGTAGAATCCACATCAAAGGTATGTCCACAATGAGACAATTAATGAATGGAGTGATAATGGTATACATTGTGTCTGTTTCATGTCCAAATCGAAAAAAATTAATGGGGATTTTGGAAAATTTTCTACTCCGATAACAAAAGCCTCAGCGAATGGGCCAACACGTGCCGCTGCAGCGATTCGATACTTCGCGACAGCATCGCAGCGAAATAGCCGATACGCACGACAATGAGACAGCTAGGAAAGCTTTCATTATAGAAGATGTGATTTCATCAGGGAAAGGAATCTACAGAAAGGTATCTATCTACAGATGTAAGATGTAAAAGTTTAATTACTGACGAATATAATAAAGTCCTGCTAGTTTCTCATGTGGAATCACAGAAGCTTGACATAGAAATATTTCGAATGTTGTGTCAAAATATTATAGTTCACAGTTGTTCTACTACTACTACTACTGCTGCTGCTGCTGTTGCTGCTGCTGCCAATGCACTACTTACACATGCTCTTTTTGTACAACATACATATTTTATACTAGTTATTCGTTTCGATGAAATACAATACTACGTCATATTCTGTGCCGTAGTCTCAGTCGCTGTCGCAACAAGAGCTGTCGCCGCCACAGAAGTCTAACGCGCTGCCATTGTCACGGCAGAAGAAGGAGCCACTGTCAACGGCTCCGATACAGTCAAGTCACGTTTCTCACGAAGCACTCCTGGAAGAAGACACAGTCATTCTGCCGAATATTTCCAGAGAGGTAGTTGGCAACGATTTTTATTACATTTAAAACTAGTATTATAGACGATAGTTTAAAGACTACTACTACTACTACTACTACTACTACTACTACTACTACTACTACGACTACAACTAATAATAATAATAATAATAATAATAATAATAATAATAATAATAATAATAATAATAATAATAATACCCATACTACTACTGCTACTGCTGCCGCTTCTTCGACACGACTCACACATGTTCTTATTGTATGATACAGTACAATACAATACTATGTCATTTGTCCTGTCGCAGCTTCAACCATTCTCGCAAGAACAGCAGTCGCTGCCACGTCATCCGCCAACGACTTTCCATGGATTCGACGACTCCCGCAAGGTCGACTTCGATACAGCACCGTGCGGATTGATAGATTTGCCCGGAAATAATGATTGTTGGCTGAACGCGACGCTTCGTCTATTCGAAAGAATAAGGAATTTGAAGGAACAAGTCCCAAGCGGATACAAAGGAACCGTCCTTACAGAAACTATCGAATTCATGGACACTCAAAGAAGCTTTCCGGAGCGCGGACCTCTCAAGGTTGACAGTGATCTATTTCGCTCTTCGGTTGGCTTCGGCGAGAGGTCCATGGAATGTCCGATGGAATTTTTAGAAAAATTTTCTGAAGGATGGGGCGAATCTTCGAATTCGGAAATGTTTTTCGGATTTAAAGTGGCAATGTTTTGCCGAGGATGTGAAAAAGAAGAAACGGTAGAAATGAAACAGTTGATGATCAGGCTAAACGGCATTGACAAAAATGATGTGGAAATACAACAACAACTTGACAAAATGGCCTCAAACATGACGCACCAGGATTTTTGCATTTGCGGGCGAGTTAGGGATGCTGTGAAAGGGGCACGAGCCGAATTCCTGTACCCAAGGTACATGTTTCTGGCGGTGGGAACAGGCGACAACGTGCGGAAACGAAAAATGCAACTGAAGGTTCGAGAGGTGTGCGAAATAGAAAACATGACGTATCAACTTCGCGGAGTCGTCGTGCATAAAGGATTGTTTATGGACGAGGGCCATTATGTCGCGGCCATCAGAGGCAACAGCGAAAGATGGTGGCATCTTGACAACGAAAGAGTGTCATCGACTTCATGGGAAATGATCAGTCGACCCTGGGGTACGGAGGAATCAGTCCCGTACATCCTACTCTACAAGAGAGGGAGAATAATTCAGGGGTCAACGCCTGAACTCGAGGTACAATACATTTTGCTCACATTTTCAAGACTTAGACTATAATGACCAATTTTACTAAGTTATAATAACTATAATTACTACAATTACTACTAATACGAGTATGATTACTAGTTAAAGTACGTTATTACTTCAAATTTGCAGGATGCGCTTCTGAAGCCAATTTCGAGTCATGAAATGGATTATAAAATCGATACACAGAAATGTGCCAAAAGTTCTGAGCCGTTCACATTCAGGGCAAAAACAAATCCTTACGTGGAATTGCATAAGCTTGATATGGAGGTTTGTAAAACATTATGAAAAATCAACTTTATAGAAACTATGATTCTCTTTGATATTATTATTATTACTACTACCAATAATAATAATAAAACAGAAAAAGGAATATACAGTACAGCTAGAAAACGTAAATATAAAGTTCTTACAAGGCGAAGGTGCTAATGAATATATGACATACGTATATATGATTTCGCCGATGCACGGTGGGCAGTCCATGTGAATTTTTTTACATTTTTTTACTCTATTTTCCAGAAGGTCTGCCATGCAGTTGATAAAGTCGAATCGAAACAGCCCAAAATTTTGAAAGGACGTGAGTATGCCGATTACGGGGCATGTTTGAAACAGCTGTTCACGTGCGACTCGGAAAAAGGCGTTACGACATCCTCGAAAAGTAAAGTAACGCACACGGTCAAGGCCGCAAGCAAGACGTCTTCGACTTCGGAATTGTCACGCGCAGACGACGCAGAGAAGACTTTTTTCCCGTCGAAGGTCATGCGCATTGACGACGCGAAGGACGTAAAATCAAATCCAGCAGGTATTCCAAAGCCGACGCAGCTAAAGGTGAAGTGGATGACGGCCACTAAGGAAGACGTTCTTCGGACGAGCGTGGACTTGGATTCTTACGCGCTTCTGTCGAAAAATTTGGAGGTGTTTCGTATTGAATCTGTATTACCCATATCATTGTCGATTCAGTTGGTAGGAACTTCGTCAAAGCAGACGAAATTAATAAAGGTCATAAATGAGAAATATCCCGCAAAGTTATCTGAAGGACGATTATGGTTCTACGAGTTCCTGCTTGGGGGGTACGACGCTCAAAGAATTTCGGTGTTACTGCGAGTGAGAGGTACTTTCGAAGGACACTTCAGACGCGTGTTTCTGGAAAGGTACGTGATACCGGCGTACAAGGGTCTGCGGAGAACTTGTAGGACAAGGACGTCAAACGCTTTCTTCGGAGATACGGTACAACCGAACGCAGTCGTAATAAACGTGCACGCGTCGGACTGGAAGGTGTTTGCCGAAAATGTTTCGGAGAAATTATCAAAGGACGCGAATCGATTCTTCGAGGACTTCTGGTTTCTCCGCGTCGAGCATGGCCGCAAGATGACGCTAGAAGACGCAGTCGAGAGGATAACGTCATCGCTTGCATCGACGCATTTAATGGATTTGGTCCAAGTGCACGTTGCTATAGAACTCAACCCGCATAAAAACAAGGCACTTCTTTACGATTTGGAACGGATCGGACAAATCGTCAAGGGAAAATTCACGAAATATCATAAATTTTCGGTACCTCCGAAAAGAAACGTCGGGCATTTTGCGGGATACGTCGACAGCGATGAGCTGGAAAACGTGTCGTACATGCAGGCAAGTGTAACAATTTTTTTTCAAGGGCGAGCTCTCGAGCTCAGCGAGCCGTGTCGATCGTGGCTTATTTTATGCTTAACATTGCAGGGATACGACACGTACGCACATCAGCTAGGACCCAAGAAATTTCTCCCTTTGTGCCTGTATAAAGTGTTTGGCTTTGAGAAAATGCCGGTCTGCGCGCAACAACATACGATGATTGTTGAGGCCGCGTCGCGAGCAGCCGAGGCTGTTCGAAGTTGGAAGAACTACCTCGTCAACGCTAGAACTGGTCTTGGTGCACGCCTCGAGGCTGTCTTTGAATTATTTGAAGAAGACCTCGACGACTTGGATGAAGCGTTGGATGACGTCAGCGAACAGATTGTGAACTTGTCGAAAAATTTTATTCGAAAAGGTGCAATAGTCGTCAGTGACTTTGACTGGGAATGGTACGTGACAAGCTGCCCACTAAATTTGCTTCGGACATTTACCGACACAACGATGCCGTCGACGGATCTTTTAACGAACTTCAATCGCGCGTACAATGTCGAAATGATAATGAGGTAAATGCTGCCGCTTGCCGTCAGAGACGTCGTGATTTGTTTTGATTGATCAATTTTTTTTCTGGGCATGTTTCAGGTACTGGTTTGAAGGACAGTCCCGATTTATCGACTATTCTAGATTGTGTCAACTCCTGCGCGGAAGCAATTTTGATTTATCGACGTTCAATGGAATCACGATCTTTAACGCTAACGTTAAAATTGACTGGAAGACGTCGGCGCCGACTTCGAGCGACATCGGGCAAAGGTGTGACCTACACGTGCGTCTTGCAGAGTTAGTGTCGTTATTTTTGGAAAACGCAGAGTATATTTTCGCGAACGTCGTGTCACTTCCTGGAGTACAGGAGCGCGTTGCGATGATGATGCGATGGTTCGCTGTTTACGCATGGCGCTACTGCGGCATCAAGAGCGACGAATCACGAGTGGATAAAGAGGCCTTGTTTACAAAAGAATGTTTCGAAAAGTCGTGTCGAACGAATACAAAAGTGCGATTGCGAAAGACTGTCAAAGAGGTTGTAAAAAACTTACTGGCCGCAAAAGCTTCCCTGGCGAACGCGATCGGGGTCGCGCTTTTGGGTGCTGGATTCGACCAGACGGCCCAAGAACTCGAACTTGAACTTTACGTCAGAAAAAACGTCCAAGTTGTACCGTTGAAATTGGTATCGCTCGACAAAACAAAGGTGAACGAGGGGACGTGGGTTGAAATATTCAGTACTATACAAAATCAAGATCAAATAGTCATCGAGACGGGCGCTGTTCAGCGGATCAAGAAATTGAAACAATATTCAACATGTTAGTATATGCTTTGTTTTTTTGACGAAATGCTAATCGACGAGTGGAGTTGACTCGAGCATCAATTTTTGATCGGTATTATAAAGGGACGCGCGTCGTAGGTTTGGCATTTCGCAATAACTCCAAGTGCGATTAGCAAAAGGTCGTGCAACGGCACTCTACAAGTGGTATATTTTAAAATAAATAATATTTTATACTTTTTTGCAGCGCTAGATGCACGACAAATTGCGACTGCAAAACCACAGCCGGTACCGGTAACACCCACGGCGTCATCGTCGAGGGCCGTTTTCGCGTTACCAAGTATTACCGGACAATCTGTTCATCTGGCAAAAAGGACAACAAAAACACCGCAAAGGCGCAACTTTGAACCCTGGGAAGACGCCACTATATTGAAAGTTGCCGCACAGGCACAAAGTAACGATAACCCACGCAAAAGGGCGTTTTGGAAGAGGGTATACGACAATCCAGGGCCAGAGATGCGGGATGTAATAGCAAGGCACTCGTCGGAAACGAGCTGCGAGCATCGTTTATCATCTTTGATGCGCCTTAGTAACGAACGTTTGTCTCAGCTTTCCGTCACAAAAACGGAATGCGACCGCCTAAGAGAATTTTTTAAATAATAAATATCGTTTTTCACGCAACAGTTGAGCTAATTAGCAAATTAAAAGTGAAAACAAACATAAAAACGAGTAATATCATCTGCCTCCACCCCACCCTAAAAAAGTAGCTAATCTAAAGACAGCCGTCACTTTTTGGTGTCGGAAAATAGTTTTTTTTAAGATATGAATATTCTATTGTGTATCTCATTTTAAATTTATGTCTGTTCTCATAATTCCCAGTAGAAACGATATTTCTCGTATAATGACGTTCGAAGTACATTATATTGCCTTCGTTGTAATGCATTGTTTGACAAAATATATATTAATTTCACAAAAAATACAATTGTCTTTTTGATACCCTCACACTCCATAAGACTTGCAACTGTTGCACAATTCTCGTTTTATTAGACGGGTCTTAAAAAATCTCTCAAATAAGTATAATTGTATTTATCAACAAAGCTTTTTCTAAATAGTTGTTGAATTTTTTACTTTTTAATATCTTGGTTTGGTTACAAAAAATTATATATCGTTCAACTATACGGCAAATATTTTACAAGATGCATTTTCAAGGAAGCTCTATTGTGGATACTTCGCCAACGAGACATCGGCAATTTCCGTAGCAAATCTTAATTATACGAGTCGACTATAAATTTTTAAAAAAAAGTTTTAAAAAAACGCCGAATTTTCAGGACAATTACTTAAAATTCATTTTGATTCATGATTATGGTTTTTAAAGGGATATTTTTCAATAAAATTGCAGGAAAAAATATTAAGTTGATTCGTATACGAGAAAACTATCGAAATTTATTTTTGATTTTTGGGAATTCAAAGTCCAACGAATTTCGTATTTTTTTGTACAGGAAATAAAAATATTTTATAATGATCGGTTGTTCTCATCATCGTCGACGTCGTCGTTCAACAATAATAGGTTTGTAAATGTGTTTTTATTTTTTATTATGCATAGGAAAATTAGTAGTTTTATGATAATCGGGGGGCTTCGACCCCTGCACCCCCACCAGGGCTCCGCCCTGGACCCGTCCCCGCCCTGTGACACGACCCCCCTTCAACCCCGCTCGCCGAGGCTACACACAGGAATTTTTTGTTAATTATAGGAAAATCAATCACGTATAATATTTTAACATATCACAAAACATTCTAAAACGTTTTTCTAGAGAGAGTTTTTTTAGCTCTTCCAAGAAAATTCTGAATGAATTAAGAGCCTTCTAGTACACTTTAGAATTTCATTACATTTCTTAAATATTCTAGTACTTTTTCAGACGTTCGAGAACTCTGTGGGAAAATTTAAAATGATTCTTGAATTGTCGAGAATGTTTAAAAATTATATAACTTTTTAGAACTTTCGATAACTCTATAGAATATTTCAAAGTTTTTTAATGATATTTAAATTTTCAAAATTTTGTAGGCTTTGTATCCTTGCAAAATTATTATATGATGTTATAATCTTCTGAAACTCTGGAAGGCTTTCTGGAATCTTCTAGGAATTTATCGAACTATTGAAAATTTGTTTTGAAAAATAAAGATACTTTAATTTTTCATACATAGGGAAATGTAGGAAAATCAGGCAAATCAGGACACATAGGAAAATGAGTGGTTTTAAGATCAATCTGCAATATGTATTGACAATTTAATTTTTTTGTGCATAGAAAAATCAGTGGTTATGTGACAATCGGGGGGCTCCGCCCCCCGAACCCCCCGGCGGGGGCTTCGCCCCCTGCACCCCCACCAGGGCTCCGCCCTGGACCCGTCCCCCCCCCGTGACCCGCCCCCCGTTCATCCCCCATCGCTAAGAATACCCCCTGCCATTTTTCGTTCCGAAGAATTGTTGAAAAAGACAATTTTCACGAAAAAGTCGATCGATATCTCAAAAACTTTCATCTTGTGACGATTTTTGTCATTACAAACAGTAAATGGCATTATTCAACGTCTAGACTAGGTGATATATCGCATTACATAATTTATTTCGTCGGGATATCGACAAATATTACATAAATTTTCATCTTGTTCATTTTTTTAATTAGATTAAAAACATTATTGTATATCGCAGATCAAATGATAGGTTTTCAAAACATCAAAAAGCATATACTTGTTGAAAATCATTCGATAATACAATTCATTTGATGACACTCACAAAGTTAGCACTGTAATAAGATGCGGTTACACGTAAACGGTCATAATTTGAGTGTTAAACAGATATTTTGTGAAAAAAAACCTAAGGTTATGCTTATGTTATGACGAAAAAAGTCAGAAGAACTACATGGATCATTTAGAATATCAAAGAACACTACGTTACAGGTTGAACTCTTAGGTTACCGCCGTCGAAGACACTATCGCCTAATGTGGTCATAGAACAAATGGACTTGTAAAAATTTTCGAAAAAATTCCAAAATATGAAAATTTTAGAATTTCAAGCTGAACATTTTGGTAGATAGGAAAAAATTTTTTTCGAATATTTTGGACTTGAAAAAATTTTCAAAAATCGAAATTTTGATATTTATATATTTTCATACATATGGTTGGATGAGGAAAATTTTTTCCTACAAAGTTGTCATGAACAGTTTTTCGCTGAGCTCAAATTTTCAAATTGTCACTATCGAAAACTCAAAAAAGAGTAAGTTTTAAAACATCGAAAATATCACGATTCGATTCAGCGACCCAAAAAACACTCAGTAAGTATTATGAAACGTGTATTTTGAGGGTTTAATTCTTAGGTTATTCTTAGGTTATTCTTAGGTTACGAGAAAAAATTCAACAAAACACTTGGAAAGTCATCAGAAGCATTGAAATACCTTAGGTTATGTAGGTTACTCCTTAGGTTAACCGTGCGGTATAAGGGTATCCTAACCAGCCACAAATAGGCGAATGCCGGAAAGATTCGTCGAAGCCGAACAACAGATGCGACAAAATCGTAGTTCACCAGAAAGCTCGCTCGTCGAAGTAGAAGAAGTAATTTTAAAATGTTTTTCATTACTCTAACTTCCAAATCGCGACTTCGTCGAAACTTTGAGGCTTCCGTTCTGGAAAATATCGTTCGCGATTCGTGCGAATAGGATCTTTCGACTCACGTGTTGCAGCCCTCGCCTTCGGCTCGGGCAGCAATCCTCACGTTTCGTCTTAAAAACCCATTCGCACTCATTCTGAAATATAATATTTTATTCTATTTTCATGTCAGGGAATAATATTAATTTAATTCTTGTTTTTTATAGCCTCCAATCGACACCTCATTGCTATGGCGGGAGGCAGAGCCATATGAAGTACAAATGACGTACCCCGACATCGATTCGTACGTTCTTTGTATCGAAGTTCTGAGTAGTTTCCAAATCGAATCAAGGTTTACGATCAACTTTGTGAGTCGTCAATGGAACTACTCCCGAAACAAGAAACTGATCGATGTGCTCCTTGAACAGGAGCGTGTCAGACGAGGTATGGGAATTGCTCCAAAAAATATTTTCATAGAAGTACCGTTAGGTGGTCACGGTACAGAGAAGACTACAATTCTTTTGATGACTTCAATGGAGGAAGAGAATTTCAACGTGGAATGACGGGTAAGAAGAGAAATTCTTGAGGACATTATCCGTCCAGCAATATTGAGGCTCAACAGACACTGCCTGACACGTACAACTCAGACAATCTACGTTCTCGGCGATGTCACGGGCCAGATAAATGTCGCAATTTTCAGGACGGATTGGATAGAATTTGCTCGACATGTAGGCGACATCGTGGAGGAAAGAAATTTCGAGAATTGGATCGAGAAAATATTTTTTCTTAAGTTCCAACATGGCCTCAAAATGGAGGCATCAATTTTAGGCCGAATCCTGGAGAGAGAACTGGCCGAAGGTGGTGTGTCGCAATGCCTAGTGCAAGTCCACACTGGGCATGTCATGCGGCACTCTCGCCTTTACGGCCTAAGCTATCGAGCACTCGCCCTCCGAAGAGTTTTTCAGGCGACGAGTAGAGATTTTCAAGTGTTCTACAAATATTTCCAACGAGAAGGTGTTGGACACTTCAGCTCAAGGACTTCATACAAAAATGGGCAGGTGTCGTACGTGCAGGGGTACGACATGTCTGCCAATAAACTCCCTACCGCCGAAAACTATCCCCTTCTTGCAATTTTGAGATTCTTCAATGAATTCGAAATCTCGGGGGTCGTACCGAAGGAATTAGAAGAACTCTCAAAAAAGGCCAGGATGGTTCATCAAAGTTACTCGGAATATTTAGACGCCATAAAGAAGTACTTCAATCTTCGCTTTGAAGTCGTTCAAAACTTCAGACCAGGAGACGTTTCGAGTATAGAAGCTCTAATAAACGATGCAATCTTCCTCCAT
>JABFQI010000147.1:0-14596 GCA_022816925.1 Trichacis sp. ZL-2020 | reverse complement strand
ATACAAATAATAGAGAAAATAAGAGAATAATTAATGAGTAAACAAAATATTCAATTTTCAAAAATTGGAAATGAAGAAATAAAAATTAATCTAAATAAACCAGAATCCATAAACAATTCCAAAATACGAATAAAAAATGTTTTTAAGAATTGTGGAATAAGAAAAAGATTAATGAATTGTATTGAAAAAATCAAACGAATCTAAATATTCAAAAGCAAAAATAGAAAACCGTTATAAACAATTAATTATAACAAACATTGGAGTTAAGAAATCAACAAATCACAAATTGGAAGTAAAATTGTAAGAAGAGATTGAAAATTTATAACGTCGTAATTACTTAAATGCTTAAAAAAGAAATAAGAGCACATGGAAATAAAAATATTAGCAACTGTATCAATTTTGAAGTGAAATTTAAATAAGGCAAGCTAATTTTTTATATTCATAATTCGTCATGAAAAATAATTTATTATTCAACTAGAAAACCTGACGAAGGTCAGGGACTTCTATTTTCCAAAATTAGTGATAACTGAAATTTATTTTTGTTTTTTAGGTCTTGGAAAGACTGTCCAAGCAATAGCATTGATTTGTCACTTGTTGGAAAATAAAACTCCAGGTCCTTACTTGATAATCGCTCCTTTGTCAACATTACCCAATTGGTCATTGGAGTTAGAACGCTTCGCTCCTGAATTGAAGGTCTTCATTCTTCATGGGAATTCTCTTCAACGCGAGAAATTGAAACAGCAGATAGGAAGGAAGTACCATTTACAAAAAGATTTCAGAACTTATCCAATTGTACTAACATCGTACGAAATGGTTCTGGCAGAACGATATTTCTTAAAGAAATTCAAGTGGCAGTACATGATCATTGACGAAGGCCAAAGAATAAAAAACCCAAATTGCCAGTTATCAAAGTTTGTATCTAGTGATTAATTTAATTTAAAAACTAAGAACACCGGTATTTATCGAAATGTTTTATTTTTATTTTTGCAGAATCGTTAGTTCGACTCCTTCGATTCATCGTCTCCTCCTGACGGGAACACCGCTTCAAAACGATTTGAAAGAATTATGGTCTCTTCTAAACTTTCTATTGCCCGAGATGTTCGACGACCTGGCAGTATTTGAGGAATGGTTCGACGTAAAAGATCTGATGAACAAAGCAGGAACGGCGCATTTCGTGAAACTCGAGGAAGAGAAGAAAGTCATCAGCGCGATGCGAGAGATCCTGAAACCGTTTATGTTGCGGCGAATGAAGGAAAATGTTTGCAAGGAGATTCCTCCAAAAAAAGAAATAATTGTGAATACGCAATTGAATGAAACATATTGAATACATATTCAATATGTATATTGCATATGTATTTTCAATACATATGCAATATGTATATGCACAGAATTTAAATGTCTCGCATAGGTACAAATAAAAAAATATTCATGGTCGCCATTAACGGCTCTACAGCGCTGCATGTATACAACGATTCTCAATTATAATCTCAAATCGTTTGAAGAAGACGATATTGATTTGGGACTGATCAGTTTTTCGTGTTTTCCAGATCGCGTGTACAAACGTATAATAAATCATCCTTGTTAGCTTCATTTTCCTGGCGAAGAATACAACATGCCTAATTTCGGGGAAGATATTGTAACAAACTGTTGCAAATTGATGGTTTCGGATCAAATGCTGGCAAAATCGTACGAACAGGGACACAAAGTTTTGTTACTCTCAACGATGACGATGCTTCTAGATGTAATTGAAGAATATCTCACTTTGAGACCAAAATACAAATTTTTTCGCATTGATAGAAAAGTCCATTTGGAGGATAGAACCACTGCCATCAAAAGTTTTAATGAAGATCCTGAAATTTTCATGTTCTTGATGACTGCGACATCAGGTGGCAGTGGAATAAATCTCATTGCTGCAGACACTGTTATAATTTACCACAGTGTTTCGGTAAGTTTTTTCTTTCACAAAGAATATAGACGAGAACAATTTACAAGTTTGCTTTGCATTTTTTATCACTAATAGATTTCTTTTTTTTACTCATCAATGTGAAGAATAATATAAAATATAAATATGCATATGTAGATTTTTTTTTCAACCAGACTGACTAAAAAATATTTCTAATATTCCAATTGACATTGATTATTATTGAAAACAATCATTGAAACTTTCAAAATATTAATGTATAATGTTTGCAGATTCTACAAGTCGACATCCAAGCCATGGCTCGTTGTCACAGGATCGGACAAACGCAACCTGTCATTACATTCAGACTTTGTGCAAAAGGCACAGTGGACGAGTCTGTCATCAAACAAGCTGTGGCAAAGCGCAAATTTGAAAAGGCAGTGATATTGAAGAAGACTGAAAATGCGAATAAAATTATGTCAAAGGGAGATATTTTGGAGCTGATAAAACTTCTGAAGTCCTCTGATTGCATAGTCCACTCCAAGAACAAAAATAGTAATGGTAACATGTTTTAAAAGGGTAGCAATAAGTCACCAAGAATTATGCAACAAATATTTGATATTTCATCTTGAAGTAACTGAATTTTTTATTAAGAAAAAAAGTACCTTGAAACGCTTCAAGCTTAAAATTGAAGTATCTCCAATAACACTTAAGTTTAATTAATTATTAATGTTGAATTTTTCAAACAGTTTTAAACACTTATTTTTTCTAGTATGTATCAATTTTTTTTTTGAAAATTGAATTATTGTTTTTTTTTAATTTTTGAAATCCACTTGGAAAAATTGATACTTAGTATTGCAGTTTTTATGAGACAAATAACAGGGAAAAACAGTTGTATAAAGCACTAGCTGCATCCCGCGCGCCTTGCGCGCGGTCAACAGCTAGTTGTGGCTAGGTCGGCAATTTATTTGCAGTATTTGCTAATAAAACCATGCCTATATATAACCTTCGCGGGGTAAAAACTAATGACTGTGCAAATTTGCACATAATTCCGTGCTCCGGTTCAAAAGTTATGAGCGCACATAGCCACAGACATTCACATGTATATATTAGATTTTTAAATGTTTCAGAATGTTCTGAAAATTTTGAAATGCTTTAGAAGTTTCCAAAAGGTTCTAAGATGTTCTTGCATTATAGGAGATTTAAGGAAGGCCTCAACATTTTTAGAAAAGTTTTTGAAGGTTTTGGTATATACTACAATTTTCCAGAAAATCCTCGAAAATTCTAAAGATTAGAATGTTTTAGAATATAGTTTGAAATTTTCATAACGATGAAAGGACACTGCCTTTCAATATGGTCAACTATAAAGATTGAAAGAATTCAACATAAGTTTTTTGTTTACTTAGCTTATAAATACAGAATTAAAAATCCGTCGATAGATCATAACTACGCACATATGACAAGTAGCGCTGCATTGGCAACTTTAGAGTCTTGTAGACCAGTCGAAGATGTATTATTTCTGTATAAAATACTATACAAAACCTGATACAATGCGAGGAGCTTTGAGAACTATTTGTTAAACCTATTAGAAATTATAACTCTAGGGCAGAAGTCCTGTTTCAAAATAAGCGTTATCGAACTAATCTTGGGTACAATTGTGTAATAGCTAAGCTTATTCGTTTAGGAAATTTATATCTGAATAACAATCTATGACAGCGAGAAATAGGGAAAGTCAATAATGAAATTGAAACAAAAATTTTCATTTATGAGTAGGAATCTATTTTATACATATGACACGCTCCGAGCCAAAACGACACAAGTAAGGACGGACAAAATGACGTTTCACATAAGTCTGTCTGTCACTAGTGTCGTTTTGGCTCGGAGCGTGTCATATACTGAAAGTAAAAATTTAATAGAACGAAAAAACTATACAATAGTGTTTGTTTTTGTACTATGTTCTTGGGCTATGAAGCCTGTAGTAAGAATAAAAAAAAAAAGAAAAATATTATATATGTATAATTTTTATCTTACACTAGAGTATTTCGTAAAAACTGGCTCTTAATTATTTTCACTCCATTGAAGAAAAATCTTTTATTTTTTTCTCAAAATCACTTGCCACCCAGAGTATGAAAAAAATCAAGTATAATTAAAGTTTCATATTTGTTTTTTTTAGCTGCTTATACCGACGCTGAAATGGAGAAATTGTTAGACAGAAGCGATCTTTTAGAAATCATGGCAAAGAATAAAGCAGTAGAAGAAGCAGCCAAACTCACAGAAGAAGCAACGACTGAAAAAGAAACTCCGAAAAGACCAACTCGAAAAAGGGTTCGACAGTTTCGTTTTTTGCGTTTTTCTACCGAGAACTAGCCTCTGAGGAAGAGACGATTGAAGAAGACTTTTCAAAACCATCTAAAAAAAAATTCCGACTTTTTCGTGCGTCCGATTGAAATTGGATTGTTCTTCGTAGATGAATATTGTTACACGATGTTATCAACGATTTAAATTTTAAGTTCCTTTTTGATAACTTTGTTAATCTATCGAGTTGGCTGTTGAGTTATTTTTTTCTTCGAGTTTAATCATTTTTGAGTTAGTCAGAAATAACAGCTGCTGGTTCATAATTTTCACATGTATGTTTGTCGGTAGATTCGCTTATATACAGTATAAATAAATTTTCGTTTTTTTGTCTACGACAAACAGATTGATATTTTGAATAAAAAAATTAACTATAATTCGTGACTATAACTTCATTTACCATTATAATTATTATTGTACTTTCTTTATTTGTCGAGAAAAAATGTAACTTCAAATGTGTGAACGACCCCTTAGGGCAGACATTATTTCGCAATAGCCATTAGCCACAAATCCTGACGAACAATTTTCCATTTTTACGTCTTTGGCAGCGTGGCTCATAAGAAAAAATTGGATCAAATTTGATTTGCCGCAAGAATCGGACGATCCGAATTCCACGATATCAAGCATTTTGAAGTGTCTCCGAGGAATGAACGTGGCTTTTGAATTTTCCCCAAATAAATTGAAACAAGGAGCTGGGGAACATGTTATTTATGAATTATGTATTGAATCAATTAGCAGACCAAGCCTTGGAAAAAAATCTCAGTTTAAATGGAAATTAAAGTAACGAAATAATTAATTTCCCATTAATCAGTGAATTTTTGAATCGATTAATTATTATTTTAGGGTCCACATAAAACTAAACGATCCGAAACCAGAAGCCGAGTTCGAGGAAGAGGACGCGGAATTAATTCTGGAGAAAATCGAGGAAGAAATGATGGCAGATTACGACGACTAAGAGGATGTCATCTATGTTGACGACATCATGAAACTTTATAAAAATCAACTCATGAGATTTTAATTCCGGAATGAACAAATGCTTATAATGGTTGTAAATTTTTGTATTGTTTCACTTAGGAAAATGGACAAAAATCTGAGAATATTTTGGGGTCCAAAGCGGATGCAGAAGAATGGAAACTCGAGCTGGAAAAAGTTTTGCCTCTCTTAAAAATTACCATTAAAACTGGTAATATTTTTTAATGAAAATCATAATTGGGAATATTTTCAATTGTTTATTGATTATTTTCAGATTTGTGAGATTGGCGATCACATCTCGACTAAATGAAACAGTTATCTTGGACAAATTGCATGTGGAAATCAGTGGAAATTGAAAATACTCTGAAGAAAATACAAACTCGTGAAACGTATTTTAATATTCAGGCATCTCGAACCGCTTCTAAACGATTATCGAACTTTACAAGTATGAAAAACTGTCGAATGTAAATTTTAAAGATATGAATTATTTTTTAACTGAAAATCAATTCCAGTAAGAACTTTCAAAAGTTATTAAACTTTGTAAACTTCAAGACTGCTATTTTACACATAATAAAGACCAATTTTCAAGAAAAACATGTTTTTTTCTTATTATAATAACTAAATAGTTGTCAAGCAGATGATAAGTCCGGGGCCGTATTTTCGAAGCTGATGTTGTCGACTTTATGTCAGCGCAAAGGGGGGGGGGATTCACTGCCATGTTAAAGATGCAAGACATCATCATCTATCTCTTTTAATCTCATTTGGTCTCTTGTGCGCAGGTAAAAAGCTCGCATTGCGCATGCGTCAAGTATCAAAATTCAAACGTCAAAATATTCGAAAAATTATATTGGAAAGCGTTAATGCTGAAACGTATGATTTTTTCTTGATATTCGGAAACATTTCATAAAAATATAATTGATTTCATGTGAAAACAAATTGATATTGATTTTTTTTTATTATCATACTGCACAGAGAAAAATCTATTCAATTGCTTCAACTGCATTTTTTCAATTAGGAGACGAAAATGTTGACGTTACGGAAATTTTCGTTTGCTCCAACTGAAAAATTCCGTTAGCATCATAGCTGCCACTGAAAAATTCTATCATTCTTACTGAAAAAAAAATTGCAAATGGTGCAACTGAGATATTCAGTTCGCTCAATTATTCGCTCAACAGCGCCAATTTTTTTTTTCAGAAGAAGCAACTGAAAATTTGATCAGTACGACTGAAAATTCAATCAGCACAACTGAAATTTTCAATGATGCCTATTCCAATTGAAATTCAGTTGGATCAAATGAAACTGAAAAATTTTTTTCTCAGTGTAGATATGCCAGAAAAAAGTTGCGAGTGTGCTGAGATCCGAACCCGAGACCCTCCTCCGGTTACTAGTCGTGTGCTCTACCACTGAGCTACACAGGACACCTGTTATTACTTGCAAATCCATCTTGAACTTGCTGAATGAAATCCTTTTTTTCATCGACCACCTAAAGAAGTCTACATTATCTTCGATCTTTCCGTCGATAATGTATCACCTCGACTCGTGATGACTCACCACTGCGCTACCGGAGCGACTTCTGAGATATCATTTCAATTGCTACACATGTTACACGCGGCAGTGACCTCAGTACGCAGCGTCTGAACGACGTTCCCGAGAAACGTGACTACGCGTCACGTGATACGCGATCATTATGAAAGGATCTTACCTCATCGTCCAACTGATATTCTTAGGCGTCAATGACAGTTCTTTGACATTTCTTATATCAAAGTTCTACAAATTGAAGAAAACAATGAAAAAATCTTATCAAAATGTGGTTAACAGTTTTTTTCCGTAAACAAGTTCTGTTACATTACATCTTTAAAAAATGATGTCAAGTCAACATCGAAATAGATTCTAACCTTACCGACTGAACACTTGAAATAATTTCGAATGTGACAGAATTGAATGATCATGATGAATCGCAATATGATGCAAGTCCTCCTGACAAAAAAACTGACCGCACTTAAAAGAAAAGTCATAATTCACGTACTATCTTGGATCGAAAGAATTCCTTGGCGCATCTTGAAAATTATTATCAAGCAGTGGATTCAATTACTTTGGAAATGTTTTGCATCGCTACCATTCACATGTGCGATCTCGCAAACTGAAATCGAATGAGTACGATAATATTTATGAATCGCATTTTTTCACGAAAGTTATTGTGAAAACATTGTCTCGAGTTGTCGAGCGATTATATATAAGAGCAATTTCGAGCCACCAACATTGACGTGCATGTTTACAATGAGATCTGGTTCCACGAATCTTCGACGGGTGCTATCGACGATATGATAAATGAGCGCTCGATTATTCGTGCAAGTCACATTATTTATTGATTAACAAAGGAGCGACGTGCGGGAAAATGCACGCGTGAGCATAACTATGCTGCACCAACGCGAGGATTATTATTCAAACCGTTGTCGGGGTGTCAGGTTCAATCTGGTCCCGTTGGAATGCTAACTAGCATCAAGATATTCGTGGCCCGATAACGCAGTTGTCATCCACGATCCGATAACGATACAATTCATATTGTGATACTTGGAGTATTTTTCAACTCTAATTTGCCTGACTTTAAGATGCACCGCAGACGGATATAAATTTTATCTCGATAATAAATATTCGGCTTATTCGACGTGACAAGCTTTCGATTGGATGATGTGATTGTAAGCAGGCAATACATTCAGTTTTGAGAATTCAAATGAAAAAATTTCTTGAGCTAAAATTAATTTATCTGTCTGATTAATAACAATAGAAAATAGCGGTTTTATTGGAAAAAGGAGATAAATTTATTTGTAATTGGTGCAAATACAACTCGTGAATGTTAAATAAAGGTTTGTCCTTCATTTTTTTGATATATCTTCCGATTTTTTTACATTCAAAAATTTTTACAACTTTCGCGGTTTTAAACAAATTCCAGGCCTTATCTTACCCAGCACTATTTAATTATAAAAAAATTCTATAGGAGTTTTGAAACATCGAAAGGAGAGGAAAATCGGGACAAAGAATCGTCATTGGTTTAAAACAAACTTAGCAATGTGAAAAACTTTATATTCTTTTTCCAAATCTCCAAAAATATTTCGGGATTCATTTTTTAAATTTGTTTTGTAGTCTAATTTCACAGAAAATAATCAAAAGAAATGATTTTCGAATTTTACAATTGGCATGGTATAAATTTGAAGATATGATTGACACTCTATATTTTCGAAAATATTTTTTTACGTTTTGTGACTATTTTATTGTTTAATTGTTTACTCTTACATGCTTCTTTAATGTAATTTTAACTCCTGTCACGTAGTATTAGTTTGCCAGAAATTCTCGAATCAAAAATAAAGTTACTGAAGATTTTCGTGTTCAATATATAACATAAGTCATGAGAATATGTCTTAAATTGATTTTGATTACAAAAAAAACTTTTTTTAATTTGTAAGACTTCCATTCCAAGTATTAGAGAACAACTTTCCTCCGCTTTAAACGTTTCCTGGTTATTACAATTTTTTTACAATTGATTTCTGCGTTTTTTTTCGACATAGTTATTTCTTAGTCGAATTTTTTTAAAAAGTCGGTAAATAATTACTATATAATTGTAACTACAACTAGAATATGTTGGAACATTTTGCATGTTCTGGTTTTGCGAATGAAAGCTTTTTATTCTTGCTCATGAAATTCGAGAATAGGATTCAACTTTTTTCATCATTCAGATTTTATTATCCAATTTCTTCGAATTTTTGTTTAATAAAATTTTTATCTAGTCTTATTTTACGAATAATTGCGCGATAACAAAAATCAAAACGAATTCTCAGACACATAGGGGTCACGATATATTTTTTTCTTATTATGCAAAGATCAGTTAATAAAAAATAATAATAATAAAAATTTTTTTAAGTGAAAGCACACTGCTTCCTTGTTCCAAACTTTTCTAATGACAGAAATATTTGTCATCCCAAGTTAAACATTTTTGTCTAATTATTAAAAGTTTTTGTTTTCGAATCTTATCTTCAAAATAAAAATAGATTATATAAAAAATCAAAGGAGAATTTCTAAATTAATTAATGGTAAAAAATTTTGTTATTGGAAAAAAAATCTAGAAAATCTTATAATAAAGAAAATATCAAACAAATTGTGCAATCACTGCATATTTTCGTTTTGGGAATAAAAAATTTGAAGTAGACAAAAATTTCAAAAAATTTATGATTTTAATAGATGAAACCTAAATATTCAATAACATGCTTTTTTATCTTCCATTTTATTGTTCATTTCCTTTTATATTTCAGTATCTTCATTATAATTTCTTAATCTTATTTTGAAAACCAATATGCACTTAAAAAAAACTCGAGATAAGCCCTTTAAATTGACATAATACAATGTCAAAAAATTGTTTATTTTACTCAAATGCTAATTTCAATGAATAAAGGAACTAACATTGGATTATTTCAGTTCAGATTATCCTCAAATCCTACTTAATTTAGGTATTAGAAATTTTTTTAAATATGCGGTACATCCATGGTTGGAAAAAAATTATTTGATGGCAATCACAGCTAAATCAAACCGTTTTTAAAATCTATTATCAAGATAAAAAAAGAGTCCTGACTATACAAATCTACCTGAAAAATAAGTGAAACTGAGATTCTTCTAGGAGTAAACTCAAAATGTTGCAAAAAAATCATCTCTCCTCCGTTACATAACGAGATTCGAGTGCTGCAATAGATTACTGGAAACGATATCGAAATTTTACTTTCCTCTTGGTCAATGAACGTAAACATAAATATATTATGTTTCAGTTTTAATGTATTTACCCGTGCACTTTCTCAAGTCGCGTTGTCGTAATTTGATCCGCCGGGGCCCCGAGAAAAATTGACTTCTCCGGCTATAAAGTTCCGTGCAAGCGGATCGATTAACGGAACAACGGATGTACGATGTGTAAGCCATTTTTATTTATTTTTCATTGGCTTTCGAATCACTTCGATCCACGAATGTCGCTATCACCTACTTCACAGAAAATATTTATTGTTTTTTTCTAAATCCTACTATAAATTTAATGCAAAGTTAACTTATTCATTACAATTATTTTGTCGTACAATCATTTCATTCTCGATATAATTTTAAACACCAAAGAAAATCGTGGTAGATTCATGTAATTCATAGATGTCGAAATATTTGTTGTCTCGTTCAATAAAAATTATTTTTAAAAATCTACAATTGCAAGAATTCGCACCAGAATTCAAATTTCATTCTTATTCATAAATACAACAAAAGGCAATATCGGAAAAATTTGTTTTTGTGATTTCTTTTTAAATACAATGGCATTCAAGTCTCATAAAAATAGGGGTCGTTGATCTGGAAAAATGTTGAATAACTGTTTTATGAAGCGTAAGGGAACAAGAAAAGGATCGCGTCGGCGAATTATTTACTTGTCAGTCGCACGGAAAGTCTCGCGATGCTTATCTCGTATTCAAAAGGAGCGTCGGGAGTCTGACAAAGCGGCGCCTGCAGTGGGAATCCCCGGCTTTTGCGTCTAGCAACTGCTCGGACATCATCGCACTGCCACTGTAATCACGCGACTGACTTATAAAGTGCAACCATGAATTATCTGCAGTCGCTGCACGCAACGATTTGTGATAAGGAACTTTTCTTCTGTGTCAGATGACCTTTTAATATGTTGCTCTGGAAAATTTCGAAAATTCTTCGAATACAAAAAGCTAATCAAACTTAAAAATTCAGGATATCTCGACCTACATGAAAATGAAATACAATCTAGAAACATATTATATACATTTTATGGAAAAAAGGGTTTTATCTCACACTGTAATAAAAATGCGTTCTTTTTTAACTGTTGTGATTTTTTGTATTAAAACATTCGTGTACAATCGATTATTACACTAGTTGATAAATATACTAATTTTTGACCCACGCAGATCAGAGAATTAGTACATTTCGTGATGAGTGCGAATGGGCTTTTGAGACGAAACGTAAGGATTGCTGCCCGAATTGAAGGCGTTGGCTGCAACACGTGAGTCGAAAAAGCCTATTCGCACAAATCGCGAACAATATTTTGAGGTTAGAGTAATAAAATAATATATTTCGTGCTTGAGAACAAGATGTCAATTTTTGTTGTGAAAGAAGTTTTTGGTGAAACCGAAGACAAGCGTTAAAATCGTCTGAGCTAAAATCGACACATGCCTAAAGTCGCGACCGATACTTTTTAGGTTAAAAGCGGAAAAAAGCGAATTTCATGAGTGCGCAGGTATAAAAAAAAGGGCTTTCACGCACTGAGACGTATAAAAATGTTTTTTTTTTCTACGGATTGGGTAAATTTTTCTTCTTCTCAGTGCTAAATTTTTATAGGTGCATTTTCCAACGTTGTAGAACAAATTGAAATCCTTAACTTGTGCGATATGGTTTTTTTAGCTTATGTACATGTCTTAACTCGCCTTCAACTCGTTGCACAAACACCACATGAGCTGGAAAACTCATGATTGCACAAGTCAAGGATATACTATTATCCCACGTTGTGGTAGAAGTGCGTTTTTTTTCAACTGTTGTGATTTTTCGAATGCGCTTTTTCCATTGATGAAATAAAGTTCTTTAGGTTCCAAAACTTCCCACCAGTTCATTTTTAGAACCCTCATATTCGTAAAAAAAAATTAGTATTACACTAGTGGCAAGATATATTATTTATCCTTCGATATGTAAAATATTGTATGCACCAAGAGGAAAATTATTTAAAAGTTGTGTAATTGCAGCCCTTGCCATTAGTTTGTACTGCAAACCTCTCGCTCTTCCAACAAAACATTGTTTTTGATGCATAATATACTATTTTGTTTTTATGTATTCTCTCAATAATTCATTCGGAATGTATCTGACCCTCGTAACTTTGATTTTAAGGAAAAACGATAAAAATTCCATATAGTTCGTGAATTTTTTATAAAAGAGAAATTCCATGAAAAATTCCTAAATTTCTTCTGCAAAATCAATGGACTTTTGATTTTTTTATCCAATGAGTTTTTAAAAATTTGACTGAAGAAACATTTTTCAGGAAAAATTGTGTATACCTACGAGGAAAATTTTTTAAAATTTTTACAATATCGTTTTATAATAAAAAGTTTTATAATAATTTTATGAAAAAATTTTTGAATTTTCACAAAATTTTCAAGTGTTACAGTAATGTTGTTCTTTCTTATAAAAATTAGAATCACGAGGGGAAAATATATTGAAACATATTTTTAGTTACATTTATTAAACATATTTCGAAAATGCATGAAAATAACTTTTGAAGTATTTTTTTTTTTTTCAATGTACCAGCATAATGAGATTGTAAAAATCTTTGATATTAATTATTGAGGGGTGGCTCATCCTTTAGCATTTTGAAAGCTGATCTTTTACCAGTAAGGTCGTGGTGTAGGGGAAGACTCGCTGATCACTTTCGAGGTGGTGGTGGGTTCTGACCCTACCCACTTTTATTTTATTTTTCTAAATTTCATCGATTTCCAGTTTTTCAATTCAAATATTTGTCGAGTCAGTGTGAAATTTTTTTTGTTGTTGAAAATTTTTACATTATCAAGAACGTTTGAGTCAAAGATTGTATGGGTCTGATAATATGTATCTCATTTCAAACAAGTATTTCTATTATTTTCTATATAGATATATCTTTTCTACGCGTTCAATAGAGTGTTATAATTAATAAATTAAGAAAATCGGAAATTTTTCATGATTGATTTCATCTGTCCTTTTCTTTATAATAATGTATGTCAATATTGGAAAAAATTCAATTGGAAACATCAATCATTTCATCCAAATTCATCACATTGAATAAAGAAATAACTTATTTTTCTGTTTCTCAACTTTTCCAAAAAAGCTTTTTCGAATACTAATTACATTCAAAACTTACCTAATAACTTTAAAGCTCTAGTAGGGAAATATTTGCTGTATCATGACAATATTAATAGTGCTCTTGGATTCTACAACTCGCCGCTTCTTATTCACTATATACAGGGCGCGACCAGTTTTAAAATATAAAAGCGCAATTGGGACCTTTTAATAAAACTTGCGAGGTATTTGTCAAAAGAAAATTGACTGAAATTCTATCAACGCTCTTTCTACCGGTCAACAGTTTTAAGTGACATGGCACTAAATTTTTAAATATTTTCAATGGTTTATAAGAAATTGCAGAAATCTACTGCAATCCCATGCCGTAGTAAAAGTGTGTTCTTTTTCAACTATTGTGATTTTTCGAATGCGCTTTTTCCACGGTTAGAATATACAGTTCATATGATTTCAAAACTTGCTTACTGTTTGTTTCAGTAGCCTCATATTCGTCTGAAAATTGACTATTAAATTAATTGCGAAGTACAATATTTTACGTTACGTAAAATATCATATGTGCACCAGGAGGAAAAATTTTTTGAAAATTGTGTGCTTACAGCCCTTGACTTCAGTTCGTACTGAAAACCGCTTGCTCGTTCAAAAATCGATATGGCCTAAATGCATAATATCTTATTCTATGCATTATAGTAATCTGAAGGGCAAAGAAAGAATAAAGGCTTAACCCACTTTCAAACAAGGCTGATTTGTTTATCCTATTAAATGAGAAAATGAACCTTAACGAAAACTAAGCTAATTGTGTTTTTTTCCTCGCCTAGGCATATTTGTTTTGATGTATTATAAATTATACTATATCAAATCGCCCGAAGATATTTCAAAATATATGTACCAATCGATCGTAATATTTTCTGAAAAATATGGAAAAAATTTTTCTCATTTTTCGATGCACTTGTAATGTACCTGAGAATACATTAAAACATATTCCCGGTTTCATAAAAAAAAACATTTCAAAAGTGAACTACTTTATATTCTAAAGAATATTTTTATTTTTTATTCGTAGTCTCTCAATAATGCACTCGTAATGTACCTGTCCCTCGTAATATTGATTTTTAGGAAAAACGATGAAAATTCCATATAATTCGTAAAATTTTTATAAAAGAAAAAGATTCGTTGAAAATATCCCAAATTTCTTCTGTAAAATCAATAAAATTTTCATTTTTTCATCTAATGAGCTTATAAAAATTTGACTAAAGAGTCATTTTTCAGAGAAAATAGTTTACGAGAAAAATTTTTTCAAATTTTTATAACATCTTTCCGTAAAAGATAAAAAATTTCATAATTATTTTATGAAAAATTTTTTGACTTTTCACCAAATTTTCAAGTCTTACGATAATGTTGTTCTTTCTTAGAAAAATTATAATCAAGAGAGGAAAGTATATTGAAACATATTTTCAGTTACATTCGTGCAATATATTTCGAAAACGCAAGACAATAACTTTCGAAATATATTTTTTCAATGTA
>JABFQI010000146.1:0-14596 GCA_022816925.1 Trichacis sp. ZL-2020 | reverse complement strand
TTTTGTTAATTTATGTATTTGATCGTTTTGTAGAGTTGAGTATCCGTGCTGAAAATTCCTCCGAAACTGTTTTTAATAACAGTGACATAATCATTACTTCCAAACCCTGTGAAATCCTATGTTCAAAGTGTAACGACATCGTAATTTTGCAAAATTCTTCTCAGCGGGAAGATGTGAAAACATTCCTTTCTAAGTCTTTTGAAGGAAGAAGAGTTTTAGCCAATTTCCAGCACAATAAAGAATTGACAGAAAATGCTTTATCAAGATTGACACGTTTGATTATAGAAAGAGAATGCAAAATTTTATGCGATGAAAAAAATGCAAGTGTGGAAAATCCACTCAAGAAATTGGCGTGAGCATTTGAACGTTTTACATTTATTACCTGAATTAAATTTTAAGGTCAAGTAACAATGATCGTGCTCTAATATATCAGCACTGGTAGCTCTGAATATCTACACAAAAGTAATTAAAAAATGCTAAATGCGGATATAAAGAAATAAAAGGACCAATGTTCGAATTAAAATTTTATCAAATCAATTTAAAAATACACTCCATAATTACTTGATAACAAAGAATTAAAACGATGTAAAGGAGCTAAAGTTCCATAAACTACTTCAAAATTAACTACAAAATTGTGAAGATTTTTTGTTCAAAACCACCCCATCCACACACTCTTTTTTAATAAAAGAATCTTTTTCCTACCAAAAAAAAACTTTTTCGAACATAATTTTAATGTTAATTGTATCAATTAATATGATATTTCGATTTGAATACAAGTTTCCGGCCTAATATTAAGCCCCTTTCAAGCAAAAAAAAACAAAGATATTATTAATTAAAATTGAAATGAGAAAAATTGAAATTGAATTCAAAAAATAATAATATAAGTAAGATTGAATTGATTACCAAGAAAGTATGACGCCACAACCAGTCTCGACGAATTGTAACGCAATACTAAAATAATTTCACCCAAATTCTTCAAACACAACGTAACAAATGGATAAGGTGAATTGATATTAAATTTCTTCAATATAATTATCATAAACTGAACTCAAAAAACATTTATCTTGCTGATTATTAATCGTATTTTCAGTCTTTTTAAAGTAAATCATTTCTGAAACTGACCTTTTTCTATAATTTGTTTCTTCATCTAATATTTTAACTCGTTCTATTTAAATTCATGATCCTGTTCTATTATATGTTGAATTGAAGCATTAGGATTCGACAAAACGTGACTTATATTATTTTCATGTTCCTGAATTCTATTTTTGAGGCATCTTTTCGTTTGTCCTATATATTTAGCCTCACAATCATTACAAGCAATCTGGTAAAGAACACATTGTTGGTCACTTGTTAACAATTTATCTTTGTTCAACGCCGTGGGAGAAATGCTTCATTTCTACACTCTTAAGTTGCATTCAACTCGCATTTCTCCACAATTTTGAACAAAATATCGTCCTTGACCAGTGTTTAACAATTTTTTTAAAAAATTTTTCCACACTAGTTAAGGAATTAGTTCCCTCTTTTGATAATATTTTGATTAAACTTATTATTAGTCTTATAAACAACGCCGAAATTATAATCTTTAAATACTTTGTCAATTTTTTTATTAAATTTTTTAAAAAATCGTAAAACTACCAAGTTTTTCTTTCCAAAGTTTGAATCAATGCTTTTGTTAGACATGAATTTAAGATGATTTATTCTTTTGTGTACATATTTATTAATGAATTCAAGAGGGTAATTGTTAAAAGGAAGAATTTCTCTTATTTTTCTAAAATTAATATTATGGAATTCATAATCTGACAATTTTGTCACTTCATCAACCAATCCATATACAAAAGCTTTTTTTATTAAGAGGATGTTGAGAATAATAGTCAATATATCTTTCAGAAGGAGTAGGTTTAACGAACCCTACAAAACTTAAATAATCGTTCTCTTTGATTGTTGTCAATTCTAAAAAATTTATTTTATTCTTAACTTCCAATTCATGAGTGAATTGTAATTGAGGGTGATAGAATTGAAATTATCCAAAATTACTTGAATTTGATCTCTTTTAACTATGACAAAAATATCATCAACATATCTTTTATAACAAATGGGTATCAAATCGCTCTAAAAGTTCTTTTTCTAAATCTTTCATTACTATATGAACGATAATAGGTGAGATTGGCGAACCCATTGGTGTACTATAAATCTGTTCATTAGAAACATCATTTATCAAATCAAATTTTTTTATACGATTGAATTTACTATTGTGAATGATGTTGCACTGCAAAAAAAGATGTCTTGCCACGAGACATTTTTTGACGCCATTTTCAAGACCCTTTCAACTGTCTTCAAAAAAATACGCTAAAATAAGACACTTCTGAACTGGAGACATTGATTACGTGTCTTTGTGTCTCATACAAAGCCACGTCTTAAACACCTTTTTATGCAGTGTGAAGACTTTCATCCATAATGTCGATGTGATAATGTATACGAATCGATTTTATGGAATTCTTTTCGAATGTATTCGGACCTTCATAAATGTGGTAGAAAGAAAAAAAGTTCGAAAATGTTTTATTACATTCATGAATATTTCATGAGAAATGACAAACATTTTTCAAATTTTCCAGATGTCAAATCAGTCAACAATTTATTTCACTTTTTGAACACAAGAGAAATCAGACGAAGAGTATGCGATTAAATTTATTTTCGTGACATGTAAAAATATTTTTTAGACATTCATAAGACTCTATAAAATACACTCAATTTATTATTGATTTCAGAAATTCAAGATAGCTAACACAAAATGACGACATTTTTTTAATTATTAAATTATAACAAAATTAAGTTCAAGAATTCAAAATTCAAATTTAGTCGAAACTAAAATTCTGTAAAGTTACTGATCTTTATTCTGCTGCCAAAAATGATAAATCAAAAACAGTGGTCACAAAATGACGGTCACATTTAATAGAAAATTATTGAAATCAGGCAAAATTCATTACCTGAAAATTTTTGTGTTGGCTCATTTCAATTTCGCTGTCAAATTTAATTAATGTAAAATGGTGGACACAGTTCATGAAACATCATAAAATTCAGATGATGTTCAGCATTGGAAAGTTTTTCAGGTCTCAGATTTTATCATGTTTTTCAATTTTCTGAATTTTACATAGTGGTTACAGAATGGCGGAAATTTTGTATACAAAATTAATCTATATTCTATCGATGACTTAACAAAATGCAAAAAAATCATTGCCTAGGGGGACAAAATTAATTTCTGTTTTTATATGACTGTCACCAATTGATGAAAAACAATTGTAGCTGAAAAGAAATATTTTTCTGTCTTTCAATTGTAAGAGTCTAAATGATTCATAGTTAGAAAAACAAATCAATCTAAGTGTATTAAAATATATGCCATTAGAATTCCTAAGTTCAACTTAAGCTGCTTCATCCATGAGTTCACAAATTCTTCCGTCAGAATTCCCTCTTCAATTTTAACTCAACTTGCATTGGATTGTGCTGAGATATTCAAAGAGCTCCCAGGCACCTTTTATGTGGCAACAAAAACTGTCAGGAATGGCGATGAAACTAAGAAAATTCAAGCTCACGGCCGATTCGTGAATCGAGTCACACACATGAGAAATTTACTTACTGACGATGGTCTGATGAAGAAGAAATCTACGGACGAGAATAGTGTTGAGAATCAACAACCTGGTACTCATTTTATAGCATTAAATACATAATCGGAATTCTTAACTCATCGCGTAAAATATTTGCATTGCCAGAAACGATTGATGAAGCTTTAAAGTTTTTGAGGAATCATGACGATAGTGATTCCGAGTCTATAAAAGCTGCTTGGGGGATTACATACTATGCGCGAAGAGAATTGTCGAAGAAGGATTCTTCTGGAGTGCTCTGGCAGTGGAGAGACTTTTCCAGTCTTCGAGAGAATCGTGATTTGGTACAAACTTCACTTTTTCTGTTTTTTTTTTTTTCAAAAATCGATGTAATGGTTCACTTTTTTTAAAGATACTTCTGGATTTTGAAAAAAAATACGAAACATTTTCCAACGTCGCAGACACTTGGCCACCTTTTAGGAACTGTTTTTTAAAATACATAGATTCTCGACGCCTCGACGACGAGTCGCTAAAACTCGTCAACAATATTGAAACTTTGACTTCTGGTAAGCTATAAGAAGTTTTTCTTTTTAAGAAACATCAGTCATTTTTTAAAATTTATTTTAACAAACTAAAGACTTTACCTGTAATTTTTTAGAGGAAAAAGATGAAGTTCTAGTTAGCATCTTACCAGCAGCTATTCTAGCACCAGTCAAACCAAAGACAGCCAGAAAAACTATCAAGCGAGCAAAACTTGATACGGACGAAGTGAAAAACGCCAAACTCGCTGACCGAGAAACTTTCGTCGCCAACTTATCAGTATGTTGGAAACTTAATTCGCTTCAAAAAATTTTTCAGAAATTTAATCACATTGAGTTCATTTTCACCAAATATATCATTGAAATTTTATATAGTATTTTATACACATTGCATATGCAACTCATGAGGTTTTTATACTTTTTTCAGGATGACTCGGATGTAGATTCATTCATTCTCAGCAAATTCAACCAAACAGTTAAAGGACATGGACCTTACATTGTCGTCGTTGGAAGCCTCACACAACCTTCGCGATTATACACTGTCATTGGCACAGTGAAGTATCTTTGCCAATCTGTGCCTGAGGCATTTGAATTAGCCGTGAAAATTTATTTAGCATTCAAGATTCCTTATCCTGCTAAAAGTTCTCACGCATGGGTATTTCTGCAGAAGCTTGTCTTGCGAATTAACAAAGAAGATGATAAGTTGCTCCAAACTTCCAGAAAAGCTTTGTCTTTTTTTACTTATGAATTGGGAGTATCATGCGAATGAAATATTATCTCAAGAATGACTAATTTTTAGTCCTTTCATATTGTGTTGGTCGAGTGAAGAGTCGAGTGTATTGTTTTTCGTATTCCAACAGATAGATTTTATTTGCGTCAATATTTATTTCATTTTACGTTTTTGTTTCATATTTTCAATAAAAAAAAGTTTATGTTAGCAAATAAGAGATACAGTAAGATATTTGATATGTAGCTGAACAGTAACGAAAAAAAAAACTTTCTTTTATTCGAGATTTTAATTTTACCAAAAATGGACCCACAGCTTTTCCGCGAATCCTTACGGTTACAGTCAGATTTGCTTGCAAGCAAATGGCTTGGTCGACACGATGAACCAAGGTCACGAGCATTTGAATTAATGAGTGATTTCGTGACAATTTTACAAAATCAATCCGTATGTAATTTGATTCAGACAATTCTCAAACGGTTGTCACAACTGGGCGAAAATGAGGGAAACCTTCGGGGATTCCGACAAATGTTTCACGATTTACAAAACCTATTTGTTAATATCAACACAGAACACAAATGTTTATCGCATTTAAAAGACGATCTGAAAGTGTATGTCCCACCACAAGAAATTGCAATTGATCCAAATGATTATAATAATGTACCAGAAAATGTTCATGCGAAAAAAGTTGAGCTAGTTCATTTTCAATTCATTCCTGTTCGTGAATCATTGAAAAAATTTTTCGAAATTCCTGGCGTTTTTCAAAGTACTTTGACCTACATTTCTGACCTTGAGAGTGATCGCTCTATATTATCAAATTTGATTCAAACTGACATGTGGCAAATGAAAAAGCGTCTTTTCGAGAACCGACTAGTTCTTCCTTTGTACCTCTATTGGGACGAATACGAAACTAATAATCCATTGGGGAGCCATAAAGGCGTAGGGAAAGTCGGCGCAGTTTATGTAGTCATTGCTTGTCTACATCCTCAGCTTCAGTCGAAAGTTGAAAATATTTTCATTTTGACACTTTTTAAATCGATTGACTTAGAAAAAATTCCTCTGCATACATTCTTTTCAAAGGCTGTAAGTGAATTAAATTTTTTGGAGAACACGGGTATATCTGTTACCACTCCTGATGGTCTTCAACAAATTTACTTCACCGTCGCAGTCTTCATCGGTGATAACT
This sequence comes from Trichacis sp. ZL-2020, assembly GCA_022816925.1. Lineage (NCBI taxonomy): Eukaryota > Metazoa > Arthropoda > Insecta > Hymenoptera > Platygastridae > Trichacis > Trichacis sp. ZL-2020. The sequence goes on along the minus strand of JABFQI010000146.1, from coordinate 8,551 downwards.
TAGCTGTCCATGCTATACTAGGTTTCACAATGGGTTTCACGGCTAAATATCCCTGTCATTTTTGTCGAATTGAAAATATAGAAATGAACTCTATTTTTAAGGAATCCCAGTGTAAGCTTCGAGATAAACAAAATTATGAATCCGATTTACTCTTAGATGATCCAAAGAAAACAGGTGTCGTCAAACAGTCAGCCATATCTGATTTAAAATCTACTACCACGCTTGAACTTATAGGCGCTGATGTGGCGCATGATATTCTAGAAGGAGTTTTAGAATATGACGTTGGATTAGTTATCCATCAGTTCATTGAAAAAGACAATTTTTTCACACTGGCAGACCTGAATTCTCGAATAAACAATTTCAGTTATGGGTTGAATGAAACAAATAAACCGCGACCAATCAAACCAATTCAATTAAAAAATAAGCACATCAAAATGTCTGCTTGCGAAGCGTTATGCTTTATTCGGAATCTGGGTTTATTGATTGGTGATTTAATACCACGTGACAATGAATACTGGGAACTCATAGTTTTATTGAAAGAAATCATAGACATTGTTGTTTCGCCAATCGTGAGTCCTGAATCATTAGATTATCTCGAAAGTATCGTATCTAGCTATCTAGGAAAATTAACTACATTATTCAAAGATCCCTTGAAACCGAAGCACCACCTTTTGATTCACTATGCATCAGTTTCAAGACGTTTTGGACCTGTATGGAATCTGGCAACTTTGAGATGTGAAAGCAAAAATCGTATTTCAAAAGTTGCATCTCACGCCTCTCGCAATCGTCAAAATATTACAAAAACGATAGCTATCAAATCTCAGTTGCAGTTATCTGACAGATTTTTACGCAATGAAAGGACTGCATTGAAATTTTACGAATATCAATCTTTTAAAACTGTGCCAGTAACAGATTTACCGAACGTTGATTGCTATTTTACTCTACTTCAGGATATAAGCTCTCGTGATAATGTGAAACAATTAGACTCGATTGTTATTCACGGCCAAACTATTAATAAGAATACTGCGCTTATGTTACCTGCTGAAAACGAACCAGAATTGTATGTTGTTCACGTAATCTTCGAAATCGAACAAGGAAAAATTATCACTGTAGCTAAAAATGTATCTGATTATAATCTTTATGATCGTCATTTTCAAGGGTATGAATTGTTCAGTAATGCTCTCACCGATACTGTCAACTGGTGTTATCTTACTGATGATAATTTACGAACGGCTTATGTTTCTTCTGTGACTAAGAATATAAATGGAAATCTGTACATTCCAAAGCGTTGGATTTAAAGCGTTAAATTTTGTGCTAGATTGTAATAAATAAAGTTTATATAGTAAATAAATTTTGTGCTTGATTATAATCTTTTAATATAGCAAAAATGTTGAATAATTGAATGTGCTGTAAGAACGTGATGATCGCGATAGAAGTGCTAATTGTGCTACGCAAATCACATGCTATAGAAGTGCTTCAGAAGTACTACGATAAAAGGCCTGTTACTCTTAAGTTTGTATTAGGATTTTAAAAAAAGAAGGGAGTTGGGTCTTTTCATCAATTTTTTTTATTTCCGATTTCGATAGTCAATCGAAAAGAAATAGACACGTATTTTTTCTTTTCTTTTTATCTCGAAAATTGACGGAGATACAACGTTTTGAAAAGTTCTGAACTATGACACACACAAAACTGCGACATATTCTCTAAGGTGTGACGTCATAAGCCTGCTCAGTATACACACAGAGAAAAGAATGGATGTCATGTCTATGAAAATGGATAATTCTGGATAGTCCTTAAAAAAGGATGTCGCATTCATTTTTAAAGCTACCGTACAGTTTAATTTGACAGCAGAAACATTCATATTGTTGTGGCGATAAGCTGTAACTGCATGTCACCCTTAAAATGGGTGCAACATCCCTTTTTTTAAGGATTTTCCAAAATTATCCATTTCATGGACATGACATCCATTCTTTTCTCTGCGTGTATCTATATATACAAAATTGAAATCTCGCGTAACTTTTGCAATTATTCTTTATTGAGTGAATAAAAAAACACGTATCGATTATTTTTCGTTATACTACAGCATGCGATGAGAAAAATCGATTTTTTTCAGTGCAAGGACCCAATTGTTATAGGCAAAAATACCATGTTAGAAATATAAATAAGAAATGAAAAAACCTCGAAGCCCATGGTTTATTATATGATAGGTTCCGAACAAAAGAATTTTATTTTGATTAATTGAGTTATGGTCACATATTGTACCTGCTATACTTAATAAATTTAATATTATTTTTATCTACATAATTAAAAAGTAAAAGATATAGACTGTATAGCTACAGACCGGTATTGACTAATATTAATATATTAATGAAATTAATATATTAATATTTTCGAATTCCCTGACATTTCAGGTTTTCCAGAAATCTGAAATGTATTTTTCCATGATAAAAATCTAACCGGCATCCGCACGTTAAAACGGAAGAAAATCCAATCGCGCCGCAAGCGAATCACACTTAAATTGAGGCACGAAATTAAAGCTCAGAATTTTTTCCTGACACCGATCGAAATTCTCTGACATTCCGTGACTTTCCCTGACTTTCCCTGACACATTTTCTTCCCCCGACATTCCAGGTTTTCCAGAAATTCCCTGACGTTAGGCAACGCTGGAAGAAGACTTAATTCGTTGACACGAAAGTTGATTGCAAAATCGGCGTGTTTCGTTACCAACTTCTAATCCATAGTAACTTTTTTTTTCTTTAAATGTAATTTTTCCAAATGAAATTTCATCAATGTTGACATGATTAACCAAGTAAAAATTATCAAATGAATATAATACGAAATGACAGTTGATAACAGCTCGAGCGCGGGACAGAAAGGGTTACTATCTAGACCAATCTGACTCCTGTTCTTGTCCTCAATGTCGAAAATACGACTGAGTTCGTTCTAGATATGACTCGTTTCTGTCCGAGGCGCGCGGAATGCTTTCCAGAGAGAACGCGATGCTGTCAACCTCAAAATTTTGGTTCAAGACAGAAATTAGGGCGGTCTGGAAAGTATTCAGCAATATTTTTTTTTCTCAGTGTACGAAAAACTTCAAAAATGTATTTTTATGATAAAAATATTTCATACTGATGTTACTATTGTTGCAAGACTTGTTATTTCTTCAAAATTAGGCACATTCAATTGTTCAAAGGTTTAACAAAATTAATTGTGTCGTATATGAGGTTATGTTTTCTCTTTACATTTGACAGCGTGCGAAGTCCGAATGCGCGCGCTATATTTTGAATTTGATAACTTTATGAACTATACAACGTACTGATAAAAATTTAATCCAAATAATGCGCTGATGCATTTATTATAGTGTGTGTGTGTATATATATATTAGTGAATATGTAAATATATTTGAGTATCTATACAAAGGTGCGTATACATATTTGAATTTCGCGCGCTAAGAATAAAATGGCAACCTGTGGAAAAGCAGGGCAGCTACGACTATATAAACATAATATATAGTGATCAGTATGGAAAAGGGAAGACATAACCTAGAATTTCAGCAATATATTTAATTATTTTTTTTGCTATTTTGAAGAAAAACTTCAGGAAACTTTGGTAAGGTCTCCTAGTCTCACTGAGAGATCAGAGTTAACTGCTATATATAAATTTGCATTAAAATAAAAATTCCCTATCAGAAGGTTTATCCTCACCGTGGCAGTGACGTTATGGTGAGAAAGCATTTTACACTAATGCTTCGAGATAAAATTAAAAATTTTCAACAAAAAATTGAAAGTGATCAATATATTTTTTATTATGTTGATGTTGCAGCATTCAAAATATATTGATTAATAATAAAAGAATAGAATCAATATTCAACGGCAAGACCGAGAAATAATAAGAAATACAATAAATGAGAATCACTTTCAATGTTTTCTTGGCAAATTTTCAATTTCATCTTGAAATATTGGTGTAAAATGGTTTCTCACCAAAACCTCACCGCGGCGGTGAGGTTTTTGTGATTAATTTTCCATTAAGGTTACGAGGAAACTTAATACATTTTGAAAATAATATAATAAAAAATCTATGTAACAATATACAATGCCACGTTTTCTAAAAAAAAATACCTTCGTGCAAACTGAATCTCAAGTCAGTTTCGAATTTTATTGTCGGTGTACAAACCTAAAGCGAGAAAGAGAGCGACAAACAAAAAAAGATTGGGATTTGAAAAATGACCAAGTTGAAAAAGGTTTGCGACACCTTTTCTTGCCAAATAATTATTTTATCGCCATAATACCAACTGTGCCATTATCTGCACTCGATTCTTCAAAGATCCATAAACTAAATTTTCTAATATCATGGGATCTTGAAAAAAAAACCCCAAAAGTGTTGGTATGTACTCTATACATAAACAGATGACGCGCCAAAAATTTCGGATTTTTGAAAAAAATTCCGGTATATTTCCAAATTTTTTAAATACATCTTTTCACAAGGAATCGATTGCAGATTACAGTACTATTGTTATTGCTGAAAAAAGGGTCGCAACTCTCCTTTGGTTCGTCCTTTTATGACTCGCGCTTTTCTCGCCATTGTTCTCTTTCTCGTTTGACATTCGTACGCTGTTATAGAATGATTCTATAAATGATTATCGTTATATATTTTTACATAAAATTTATTGTAGCAATAATACAAACAAATTTTAAAGCCGGAAAAAGCTTGAATGAATTTACGAAAAAACATAATGAACATAGTCCATCAATTTGTCAAAGAACGCTTCCATAAATGAAAGTCTTAAAAATGTACTTTTAATTTTTTGTAACACATTTCAACATTTTTCAGGATTTTCATGTGGGAGACCAGTTTCACACATTCTCACAATTTGAGACAATACGATTGAAACAACAAGATGAACATAAACAAGGATTCGTGATAAAAAGGTCAAAGTCCATTTGCAAGCGACCAAAAACATTACTAGTCACTAAGAAAAAAGCGGAGGAATTGAAGTATTACTCGGTCATTTATGCTTGTAAATATGGCTACTCAAAAACTAAAGAAGTCGATTGTGACAAATACGAAAATACACAGGAAAACCAGAATGAACATAAAGAGATGACAGATAACGAAATGACATTGGCTAAAACAACTACGAAACACAAACGAGGGTAAACACATTATTTTATTGTGTTATTATAGTACATTACGCTGCTAGGGCCTCGAAGAGTCTTTTGTTTGTTTGTCGTGTTCGAGTCAATGATGAGGACACGGCGAAAGAATAAAAGTAATATTTTTATCAATTCATAAAATCTAATTGCAATTACAAATGTTCCATTAAATACCTGCCAGAGACCAAACTCATTTTATTAGATGAACAAAAGAAAGTTTTTCTTGTATGGAATTCTTGAGTTCAACCTTCAGTTTTTTGTTAGATTATTTATTTCTTGGGGGTTAGTAAAGTATCATAAACAAATTAACAAAACAATAAACAATTGAATCAACTGTTCAGATGTGTCTCCAAGACTTGAAAAAATTTTCTACTCTGTTTTTTAAAATTCTGCTACAAAAGAACTATAAATTAAATCCTTTTTCATTGTTAGTTGTTTTTATTAGCGAATCGTTAAACAATATAATATATACCCTTTCCAATGTGCCTCTGAAATAAATTTCGCTAATAATTTTTACTTTCCTATTCTTGTATAATGTTACACTAGTACTCTGAGAGAAAAAAAAGGTGTGACGGTAACCCCAATTTCGGATGACAGTATATCAATCGAAAATAAAATGTAACTTGAATGACCTATGAAATTGTGTAGAGCCATTTTTTAATTTTCTACAGAAAATAACTATAACTTCAAAAGAAATTCGAATGATTATCAAACGGCCAGCATGAAAATTAAACTATTACAGTTAAAAAAATTTTCACAAAGGATCATGGAAATAAATGACCAAACATAACCACCAAAATGTCGACACTATTTGCTTTCTTTTGCCCATTTTTTTTTTACTTTTTCCACTTAATTTGCCGCACAATCGGGTGGAATTGAACACCTTCCCCGGAATCTATAAGTATATTCGACTGCATTTGACGGATAAATAACAGTGGTTCCTAGTTGTCAGTGGTTGTCACCATCACGTACTTCATATTTTTTGTCTGCCACGCACCTCGAACGAAAAAAGTCCGTCTCTCAAAGGAATATCTATTGAAAATTGGACTGTTTAGCTTGAAAGTCATGCATGAGACTTTCTAACTAAAATCGTGCTGCCCCGTAGTTATCGTACTTTGAACTGGGCGCACAAAGTATATTGGGCTTATATTCACACTGTTTTTTTGTGAGTGTATTTCTATCATTAAATTAATTAACAATTTCCTTATTCCTTGAAAACTTTTTTCATGACTATAATAATATCCTTGACCCGTTCTGAAAAATTTCACTATTAATGACCATTACTTTTTTATGTTGTGATTGTTTTGTTCATTTGTTTATTAATGAACCATAAAGTCATTAAATTAAACCTTTTGTCTCTTAGACTTCAAAATTATATATTAACTTCATTGACAAAAATTTCACTCATAAATAACTATTACTTTGTATTTTTCTGATGTTTAATTCAATTATTTGTTCATCAACAAATTATTCAATTGTCGTTTCTCTCAAAAACTCTTTCCAAGACTCTGAAATGATATATTTACCCCATGTAAAAAATCTTGTACCAAGCATACCAATTATATTATATTATCAGGTTTAAACCGTTCATTCATGCATTTCCATATTGCTACATATTTATTATATTATTGATTGGGGTCGTCCATTAACCTCGTGACACTCGGAGGGGGGGGGATTCGTCTCAGATAGATACTAAAACATGTAATAATCATAATATTTGGGTCACGGGGGGGGGGGAGAGGCTTGAAATTAGTGAAAATTTGCGTCACGAGGTTTATGGACGGCCCCATTCGAAGGTGGAATAATTTTTTCTTTTCCAAAAAAGTTTATGCGTCTTTTGTAAGCACTATTTTGGCATATTCTAAATCTCAATTGAGGTTCTTGGACTTTTTGTTGCTACGTAAAAAAAATTTTTTAAATCATTTATATGAGCATTGTACAATTATTCGCAATGAATTCCGCTAGTTTCAGCCTGGTTCGTTATTATACTTAATTTATTAATATATTAATATGATATATTATTCATCATAAGTAAATCAGTATCATTATTTTGATATGATCATTTCTGTTTTTCGGGAGGTAGGAGAGTGTAGAAATCCCATCTGGATCATGGTCTAGATGGGACTTCTGGAGAGTAGGTTTTGATAGGAAATTTTCGGAGTTTCTTTAGAGAAGGAGGATTCGAACCACAAAAACTCCCCCCTCCTTCCCTATATTCAAACTTCCAGAACGTGAATTTTGCAAACAAATTCGATGGAAAAGTTTTTTCTGTACAATTTTGTAATTATATTTTTCCCAACATTGTTGAAAAAAACAAGTTTTACTAAATTCGACCATCAGGAATATCGTATTTTCTCCACAATTTTAATAAGAATAATTTTTCATCGAATTCATGGGTTTTATTGTCATTTTGTTGCATTTTTTCGTGAACGTGTAGTCTTCTTTTTAGAAGACAGGATTTCTATGACTTCGTTGAACCTTATAGATGTACATACTTAAGAATTTTCGATTAAAATTTAGAATTTAATTTAAAACCTTATAAAATCTGAAAATTCCGGAATATCCTCAAAAGTTTCTTAATGTTCCAGAAAATCGAATATCCTTGTAAATTCTGAAAAGTTCCTGGATATTCCAAAAAATTCTAGAAAGTTCTTGTATGTAGCTAAGAGTTCCTAGATTATACGAATTATGACATTCAAATGTCTTGAAATATGTCAATTTCATTTTTATTTCATTAATGTTACAGCACTATCAAGAAAAACTGCCCAGCCACAATCGAACTGCGTGTGCATGCTTCTGGAACATGTTTGGAAATTATAAAATTCGATTTAATTCATCAAAATCATGAAGGCTCTGAGGTTTGTCAACGTTTATTTTCATTTTTCACTCTCATGCCAATATTTTTTCTATGGCGACTTCTATAAATTATGTCACGCTTTTTTGAGAGAATTTTGACCCCCCCCCTTTCCCCTTGTGACACATTTCTCCATAAGAGCTAACATGGGTTGACACAAATGGACTGACCCCCCCCCCTGCCGCCAAAAGCGTGACATAATTTATGGAAGCCGCCTATATATTTTGAACGGTGAAGTGTACTCCACCATCCTGCGATTGCAGGAAATTACACTTTTCTTATTCTTGGTATGAAAAGTATCGTACGAACCATGAGGCAGTTGTTTTTTGATTGTGCAATTGCCGTACTCGGCTTCACTCCGTACAACACTCGCACTTGTCAAAACTAACACCTTGCTTCTATAGATACGTAATATACTTTTCCCAACGCCGTGAAGAAAATGCGATTTTCCTCACGGCTCAAATCGTCGAAAATCGTATTTTCTCCATGTTGTTGGGAAAAATATAGTCCTCAACTTGTGCAGAAGGGCTTTTTTAACGAATCT
>JABFQI010000145.1:0-14620 GCA_022816925.1 Trichacis sp. ZL-2020 | reverse complement strand
GCACTAAAAAACAGGTTTTTTTCCCTCGTTTTGCGTACCTTTCTTCGGATTATCACGGACTCGGGGCGGATTTCCGTACCTTTCTTAGAATTAGGAGTCATTAAAAGCGCTCCCGATATCTAACATTTTCCCCCGCAGCTCTGTTAGCATACGGGATTCCAGTGTAGATTTTTCCGGTTTGGCTAGGCACGGGATTAGCTGATGCGCCGTGTCGGGTAGAAAGCCGAGAGTCAGTCCCGTATGAAGAGGCCCCCGGCGATTTTCGTGGTTTTTTAATCAACAAAATCCTTTGTTAGCTACAATTAAACACAATATTTAATCAAATCGACAAAACTTTTCTCTTGGTGAACTTCTCTAAGAGCGAACAACAAAGTGAAAGTATTATTAGCTTTCGGGCCCACGGCAAAGTAACGGTACGGCACTGCCTCTGACGTTTCCAGGAATTACAAGGGATTAGGAAGGATCCTGATTCTAAATCAAAAGCCCCAAGTTCGATCCAGAGTCAGGAACAGTGTATTCAAACGCGTGTAACCCAACCCAAAACGACAAGTTTGGTATATTCATAAAGTATTATTGTTTTGCTTCCTGACAGTATATTCAATTATTTTCAACTGTCACTAACAATGTATCTATAATTCAAATCCTGGACAAAAAGTGCGATGTACCCAATTAATGCAAAAGAAATTTTCACGCTTGCCCTAATAACAGAACTTGGAGTGGTACTATTCACAACATTTCGTCACTTTGATTTGATTAAAAATAACAAAATATTTATCTAAACATCAAAATAATATAGACTATAACTTTTAATCGATTTCATATTATACATATTTTTTGGTATTTTTTATGAAATCATAAATAGAGTGAAATCGTCATTTTTAATAAAAACGCTATTTCAATACCCCTTATGTAAAAGCACCTTAAAGTTCTCATATGTTTCTTTTTGATATTTTTTATAACAGCAGTCTTCTTCTAGGCACTTCTTCTTTTTACATCGAGTCAAGTTGTTCTTCCGGGCACCATCCACTTATGTTCTCTTTTTATTTTTGCAGTATTTTTAAAAACAAAGAAACCTACTTAAAATATTATAATAAAAAATCATCTCACTTTTCCTAAGAATGGACTTACGTAGTGATTCCGGGAAACCGATGATATGATGATAGTACACGCAATGAATCCTCAATCCCTTATCTTCTAGGTATAAAAAGTATTTTCGTCACTCTAACCTCAAAATCGCGACTTTGAGCCTCTCGTGACAAAAAACCTTGTTCGCGATTTTTGCGAATAGGCTTTCTCAACTCACGTGATGCAGCCCTCGCCTTCGGCTCGGGCAGCAATCCTCACGTTTCGTTTCAAAAGCCCATTCGCACCCATCACGAAAATAACTAATAGTTACAAAATGTACATCCCTAACCTCTTCAAAAAAGCCGGTGGACCATTGTTTTTGACGCGCTTTCCCCGAAATGGTTCGCCGCCACCGCCCCGGGAGATTCCTGAGGTGATCCCTGAAGATGGTGGCGCATTATTATATGGTCGAGCGAGATTCGAAGGAGCTACGGAATCAGCGGGGCACCCGCGATCTGCCGTCTCCCTCGGTTGAGCGATGACCCGGCCGACAAGGTTGTTCCTGGATGTACTTTCGAGTCGGCGTGCAACGCCGAGATAAATCATCCGCGTACCGAGAGCTCGTGCTGCTGGAGAAAAGAGGACTCGTATGATACAAGGGTCATACCGCGCGTATCTGGTTCAAGCCATAATTTTTTTCTCGAAACTTCAGCCGGGAGGCAGGGCTAAACCGAGCAACAAAACGCGAGAAATTGATGGTCGGCTCGCTGCATATTTAAAGTTACGGCGAGAGCGATGAAATGATTTACGGCGAAAATACTCGGATCAGCGACGTTTTCTTGAATTCTAGTGGAGTTCCTAAAGAGTTTTTATTCTTTTGATTTGTTTAAATGTTGTTTCAAATAGTTCTAATGCATTTCGACCCTTCCTAAAAGAACTCTCATATCTCGGTCATTTTTTTAAAACATTCGTATCTCGCAAATGCTCCCAAAAAATCGTATCTCATAGCATCTCTTAAATAACTCGTATCTCAGGCGTCCAGTCAAAAATCTCGTATCTAGGGCATCCTGCCAAAAACATCGTATCTCCGGGATTCTGTTAAAAAACACATAACTATCAAATAGTTTTTGAAAAAAGAGAGAGTTGAAAGTTTGATCACTTCACAATTCGCATGAGACGCATTTTCACAAGCATAATACATTTGTATATAGAAATAGTGTCCTATCATAAGTTCCTATTGTATTTGAAATTATTAATTGATTGTAAATATGTACTATTACAGCCTTAAAATATGACGTGATTATGTGCTATAAATAGATAAAATCTACAGTTAAATTTATTCAATCTAGTCAAAGGCGAGAATTTCAAACTTTCCACTTATCTAGAAAAATTTCTCTCGATATCACTTGATACGTAATATACTAATTTATTTCTTTGAAAAGTACCAAATCCCTTATCTCTCTCGTTTACACGCTGTTTCGCGATATTTTCGGACTGGAACTTAATGTCCATTGTCATTCGCACGCGCCTTTCTGCGTTACACATTCCCGGCGCGTTTCGCCGCGGATTGGGCAATTAAAGTTCTCATTAAAATCCGTCGGTGGTATCTTAAAGCCCCGAGGCCGCGGACAATGGCGAGTCTTACGAAGAGGAATCGCAAAGAGAAATACAAGGGCACCGGGGTTCGAGGGAATCCCGTACCGCTAACTCCCTTTTACGATCGTGAAATCACGGCGAGGCCGCCTCTTCGCTCTTCTTTTCGCGCGCCTTTTATTTCCTTCGCGATGATTATCCTCATCCCTTGGTTTCTCGGAGATGGTCCGAAGCGACGGAAATACTTCAGGAACGCGGAATTTTCTTTCTCGAGCCGGCTTAATAATTTCTGAATTTATCCATACGTTCACGAAGAGGGAAAATGTGTAAAAATTGATTTTCCTTCTTATCCTTCCTTCTTAGTAGCATTCAAAAAACCATAAAATCTCTTTAAAATTCAATCAATACATATTTTGACTGTTTACAATGTTTAATTTAATCATCGCAGTTGAACGATTCGTAACCAAAAATCTACACCCTAAAAAAAAAAAACAATCGAATCAGCGTTCAACACATGTAGAATATACATTGGCTATCAAACAACATCAAATAGTTAGTGATTATTTGTTGCTTTTCTGTTACTCTCTATCCATTTATCCTCGTCGCTCGATTATCGATCATCCAGCGACAGAGATAGATAGATAGAGAGCTACAAAAAAGAGACAGAGAACGCTGATTAATCGACAGACATGAAATTTCGATGTACGACATACCGATCGAATTTCATTCGAAATTTGTCTCTTCAATTTGCTATGTGTTTGTTCGTTGCTGCAATGAATTGTTCAACATAGATGAATGCATGGTTACTTCAGTTTTTCTTAAAGGTGCTTTTTTCTCAATTGAACAATGTCTAATGACATTTTTCAATCATTAACTTTCGAAATCGCCAATAAAAAAATTTGAGTCAAGTATCCCATTGGATTTTACATACAAAATTTTTCATATTAGGTCCATACAGATTCCTCGAAAAAATTGATGATTTCTTTCATCATGTGGATCCATCGATTATCATGCGTTTCGTCATGGTTTCCATATCGATTTCATATGAGATTATACATGGTATTTTGTCAAAATTTCGTATAAATACAGTAAGGAATCGACAGGCGGAAAAGCCACGGTGCTAAATGATATCGTGGGAAGCTCGCATTCGAAATATCGTCGCTTTTGTTTCGCTATCGCCGAATCGTAGTAACCGGCATTTGGCCGAATCTGAGTCGAAAGGGCGAGGCTTTTGCGGTTCGTGCCACGCGGAACCAGTTATTACGCGCGCGCTGCACAAGGTTTGTAACCTCTACGTGCGTGCCTCGCACTTGTCAATCATTTGTCGCTTATACGCCATATGATTTCGAGGGTTGCATCTTTTCTCGATGCGCGATTTGGATTGAATTTTTCGACATTAAATGAAAACGAAAATCCGAGATACATTGTTTGAAAGATTCTAATTTTAGAAAATGCTGTTTAAACCGTAACCACTGGAAGTTGATGATTACTATTTACCTAATGAAAGTAAACTGTCACGGACACGACCAATGTTTGATCAGTAAATTATCACAATTTAAAGGGGATGGTAATTATTTTACATTTGTTCCAAAGGACTTTTTATTGAAAGTAGTGAACGAGTAGAAAATCGATTTATTTGATTGAATAACGGTCTCCGATTAAATATACTTGTATAATCATTACTGATTTATCGATTTGATTTCACTTTAAAATTTTATACATTAATACGCTATTCTAGAAAATTTTAAGAAGTTCTAGCAAGTTCTGAAAGGTTTTATATCCCTAATGAATGTTCTGAGACATTATTTGATATTCTTGAAAATTCTAAAGTAATGTATAAGTTTTTAGTAAATTTCTATAATACTCAGAGAACTTTGAAAATTCTGTGAAATTCCGAAATATTCTAGAGATTTGCAAAATATATTAATGAAGTATAATATTTTCCAGAATATCCTGAAGCCACACGCAAAAAAAAGTATAGTTCTATCGACTATACTTAAGTACTGTTGGGCCCTGATGGTTACAATATCTATTGGGAAAGTGACGCCAACTATACGTCTGTCTGTATTCAATACTAGTACACTTGCAATGCCAATATCTTCTGGCTGCAATCACTTACTTGATAGTTATTGCCAGTGACCAGACAAGTAGAGTTGTAATCGCCAGAATATGTTGATTACAACTATACTTTTTGTTGCAGAATTGAGAATCAAAACGTTTTTGTAAGTTCTAAAAGGTCGTAGAAGGTTGCAACAAGTTATAAAATGTTATAGAATATGCGCAAGGAAAAAAAATTTGATGAACTATCACCATAATTATAGTTGCAGCAACAATAATTCTAGATACAGAACACTACCATAAAATTTTTGGTTTACAATAACGTAATAACGTCATAATAAGGAAATTTTGGGTCATGATAACAAAATTGTATTGCGATAGCAACAAAGTGTATGGTCGTCATCACCATAACGCAAATAACAATACGTATATTGTTGCGATGACAACAGTTTTTTCCATGCGTTATGCAATATATTAAGTGGATATTAGTGGATGTAAGTGAATACTTCAAATTAGATATTCGCTTAAAATATATCCACTAATATCTACTCATATCCACATGGCGTCAAATCCATATACAAGGGCGTCTTGTAATCAAAATCAAGTACGTTTTTATGGTTCTACCAGAGCTCGCGAAAGCACCCAGTCGCCCATTACGAGGCCAGAGCTTTTTGTTTCGTGCCTTCAACTCTTTTTTTGCGTTTGCAATCGACTCGGAAATCTCTTCGTCAAGTCCGGCTTTCACCAAGGGACTGCTAAAATCTGTCGTTTCTTTTTTTCGTGCTCCTCGAACACCCGACACTCCCGTCCTCTTTGTCCTCTTGTCAACTGATGCAGATCGCGAGTCCTCTTTGTTTCAGGCCCTGAAAACTCTCTTTTTTCTCATTCGTTACAATTTGTTTGCCTTCTCGCGCGCGCGCGATTTCGCTCCACGGCCGTTTCTTTTAAAATACGGGCTACTTTTCCTGAATCCCCGGCGTTCCCGGAACGTTTCGCAATATCGTTACGTTGGCAACGCTTTCGTTCCTCGGCCGTCTTTTGATGACTTTTTCGCATCCTCTTAGCTGTTCGTCCAACCCAACCGGTTATTCGTAACACTCTTGAACCCGGCTACCTGGGCCCGCGCACGAGCCAAGGTAACACGTGACGACGATGTTGTTCCATCGCGTAAACGTGGGATAAGACGTTTTGTTTCCGTCGCGGTTAAAGATGGATTGCATGCATTGAGAAATTGATGTAAAGTTCAACAATTGTTTAGATTGATTATTACTTAAGAAGAAAGAATTCATGCATAAATATAATCAGAGTTCACTTTGAAAAATATGAATGACTGAACATTTTCCCTATCGCTATGAATGATATCAATAACATTGATTTTTGAGTTTTATCGAGTAGTAGCTGTAGATGTAAACGTCCCAATTCGTGACCATCAAAATTAGAGGATACTATTTAAAACACTAAGCATATCAAAGAAACGAAAAGCGCTTTTCAACACATTTTGTCGTATTGAACCATCAATTAAAGAAAAATTTGGATTATTTTATGTTTTTTATATATTTGGACAGAAATCAAACCTTGAACTGAAATCAACTCTTGATCATGTTTCACTAACCCTTGAACAACTTTCAAAAACATCGATGCGATAACATTGTTTCAAAAATAAAGTAACAAAACGCGGACATCAACAGTCACTTGAACCCTTGATTTACATACAGCACCAACTAAATTCCATTTTCACAGCTCCAAACATCTACAGAACGAAAACTTTCCACCTTACGTTCCACTCATCTTAACCCATCTAATCTGCATATAAAAATCCCTCTACCATTCGATCGACTGGAAATAAAATCGCGGATTTTTCGTCTGTCATATCTGCGAGATTGAAGATAAACCAAGGAACTCATCATCACGAGTGAAAGGCATGAATCAGCGCGGTAACAAAACAAGGGTAAGGGGATATAGAAGAATAGATGGTCATCCGATAATTCGCATCCCGGTAAATGAATACTTTGTTTGCGCACGATAATTAATCAGATACGCTCTAGGTATATTTCACGTAGAAATTAAATCGAATAGAAAAATACATGTTTATATATTGCAGTGATATAATTTAGACGTTTGGCAAATTATGATATATTTCTCTGTCTGGATATCGATTAATAATGACTTTCATTCTGAATTTTTTCATGCATATATTCAATACGTTTTGTTACCACAACAATTTGATTCTGAAAATATCGAAATGAGACAAAGTTAGAAACAAGGTTCAAGACGGGGAAGTTTCTGGAAATGGTTTACTTCAGATCTCTACAACACGATGAAAGAAATGACATAGTCTGTGAACTTTTACGATCTGGAACGCGCGACTGATGTCAGTTAATGTTCCGCCCGTTGATATCGCGCAGCAAAACGGGATATTCCACGCGTTTCCGCGTGTAAATCAAAAATATTACGAAATCCACCAACGCTACATTGACTAACGCGCCCTAATAGGATTTTACTGCCACGGGACATGGGAACGTTTATAGTTCGATAGTCGTGACAGACGAGCAGAAATCCGGAAACGTTGGTGATTAAAGTCACGTGGGATTTATAGAAATCGTGTATCCCGACGAAATGAGATGCTCGGAAATAATCCGTCGCGGCGGAATTGAAAATAGAACGAGCGGCATTTTGTGAGAGATATGAAGGGGCACAGACCTAGCAGGTATAACATAATGGTCCCATTAATTATGTTCGTTTCGTGCAGCGGCAACCAAAATCTCGTCGCAGGAGACGGGGCGAATTAAGTGAAATAATTAGACAAATTAGGGCAGAGCACTTCCGAGGGCATCGTTTATCATTAGGATTCCGCTATTAATTCCTCAGTAATTCCTCCTTTCCTCGTCAAGCAAGATAAACGAGAGGCTTCGACGAGTCGCAATGTTGCCCTAGAGACATCGCGTTTTCTCAAAGATTGCGGTTAAAGTCAAGCCTAACTTGGGGTTCTGAATTTTATTGAGTCGACTGCAGTTAATGGTTTTCGTTTTAATTACAATCAATTGAATTATCATTTGATAATTGATATAGAATGATGTCATGTTCAGGCAACCTTTTTTTCTTATTCGAATTAAATCTGGAAATAGATATTCAAAAAATGGACATGCACAAAATATTCTGAGAAGGATTTTCACCTTCATTTCCGTCATTTTGCGAGCGTGGTCCCGTTTCATCAAGCGCGCTATCGTCGCTGTAGCGGTCACGGAGGGAATCCGGTCCTCTCCATCACTGTTAGGATTTCTCGAAAGCTCGGGTGGCGCACCCCACCGAGATCCGAAAAAAGACGCCCGGGGAGCGCTTTGCGCGACCACGAAGACAGGGTGTTTAATGGTCGTGATTACTCAGCGGATCGAAAGGGTCGAGGTCCCGTGACATCCTCGTAACAGAATACCAAAATAACGACAGCAATAATACTCGTCGCGGCCGGAATAGACCAGTTCGCTGACATATTGAGACTTTTCCGTGAATTATTGTAGCTTGAAATGCAGTTCATTCAGAAGTAGAATCTGCTGATAACGAAGGTCGCTGTAGTATCGAGATTACGGAGTGTACTCATTCAACGATGTAAGGAATGTTTTTTACTTGTTTTGTAATCTACAGAACAAGAACTGATTCAACCTTTACATGAAGTATGATGGACGCCAATAAGAAAAAGTTACTTCGGAATGACATATGATGAGTAAAGTAGCAGAGAGCTGAAGGTATGGACTCATTTTTTAACAAAATTGGTTGTTCGAGTTGCAGAGTAATTACTCGCGAAAAATTTACTATCTGTGCGTCAGGGGTGGTCGCTTGCTGTCACTTTGACAAGTTTCGCGCAGCTGGGAAACACGCGAGAATCAAGTGAGACGAGAAAGATTAAGGGAGGAGGAAGAAGCAAAACAACACGTGTCAAACGCTTCTTCACCCTATCTCTGAGCTTCACTCAGTGCAAAAAGAAACAACGTACTCAATCTTTAAACTTGATTCAAACAGATATGTCCATGCTTGAATTTTTTTAATCTCAACTGGTCCCGTATAAAAAAAAATGTTTCTTTTCCAACAAACAAAATGACTCGGTTCGATGACTCATGTATCAGAAAAACGTTGATCATAACAATACAAACTTTACACGAATCACAAAAATGTGTCAATATGTTGTATGAAAATTATTCTCACACTTCAACTTCATAAAACTGTGGAATGCATTTTAGATCAAATTTGTCTACATGAATTCCACGTTCAATGTCCGCGGTGTCTATCTTTGAAGATTCCCTGCGCTCGTCGTCCATTAGTCTTTCAAACGACACCGTGTCTGCAAATTGGATTGAGTACCTTCGCGGGATTTCCCGAGTGCGCTCTAATTCGAAGCCTTGATAACTCTTGTGCTTCATCACGTTCGATATAGGCGAAACACATTTTATCCCAATAATACAGTTAGGGTGTTAAACTTATGTTAAAAAGAATGCTAGCTAAACAACAGTCTGATTCATCCTTGATTTTCTTCCAGAAGTTGTCACGTTACATTAATGAAAGTCGAAGGAATTTAAAAATCTTGTGTATGTGACTAGAAAAACTTATCAATGTCTTTTCGCGTGTAAAAATCGTCTTTCAATATTTAGGAAGAGAGTAAGATATGATAACGTCTGTAATATCATGACTCAGAATAACATAAACGTAATAGATTATAGTCACGAATTATCTCACAATCGTATCTATTCCAATTTGATGTTTCTCCATATTTCTAGAAAATCCAATTCAACGTAAATACATGTGAAATCAACTTTGTTCATAAAAACTTGACCAATGGTTAGGAAAAAAGTAAGATAATCTAATTTTCGAGTCATCTTAACTCAGATACATGATACATTTAAATGAATGCCTGGTTTTCGAAACAGAGTTCCAAAAGTCACTAAGTTAATCTTTTTAGTGGTACTCATTACAATTACATTCCTCTCTATCTTTTTTTGTTGTTATAACCAAGTACCTTCAAATGATTGAATCGAAGGTTGAATCGAATCATTCATCTGCAATCATCAATGGAAGCTCAAGTTTTCTGAACGAAAGCAACTACACTCAGATAGAAAAGTAATAACGAAGCGTTATTCAAGCCTGAGCTTTGGTGGCAGTTACAATCGGTACAATTAGATTCGCGTTCCGCGAAGAACGTAATGGAGAGTGAATAGGGAGACGAGGGATGTGGAGAACGCGTGTCGCCCCGAAGTGGAAAGACCGATTAGCGCGATGGCGCTGTCAAAACATTCGCCTGCTAGCTCTCTTTCTCACGCTCTCTGCCTTCTCCCTTCGTCTTCTGCATCTTCTGGCTCTTAGGAGTGCAGCTTCCAAAGGCAACAGAAGTGCACATCCCGGCTCTGCGCGCGGATCAGCCACCCGTGATGCTCCAGGCAGTTCATCACTCTTGGCGGACACGAACGAGCGGGCGTGCAGGCACTGCTGCATAATATATCGGTTTAAAAGTGCCATTTATTTAACGGCGTTTACCACGCAGAACCACGGGACAAAAACCGCTCGAGCCACTCTGTCGGGAAATAATAACGAGGTTACCGGGATCGTACGGGTGGCGATGCGTTTCACGTCGTAGAAATTGTGATTCTTTCCATAAATTATTTTTATTGTTGTTTAATTTTGTTTCAAGTATAACTGTAAGTTTGTTCTTGATGCTTTTTCTTCCAGGATCGAAGTCGGTGAAGAGTGATTATCAGTTGCGCCGGTAGGTGGCGATCCGTTGACATTATTCGTATCGATAGGGAATAGGTTGAAGTATATAGTGCGGAATTCGATTAGGGAAGATTCTTCCGTGGGAAGCCTTACCTCATCGAAGGTTTTCATATATTATATGATAAGTATGAGAGGTGGTTCTTAGTTTTGTCGATAGGTGGCAACCTGCTGAAATTT
The DNA here is from genome assembly GCA_022816925.1 of Trichacis sp. ZL-2020. Lineage (NCBI taxonomy): Eukaryota > Metazoa > Arthropoda > Insecta > Hymenoptera > Platygastridae > Trichacis > Trichacis sp. ZL-2020. The sequence goes on along the minus strand of JABFQI010000145.1, from coordinate 3,970 downwards.
TCCACATGGATACAGAATGGGTGAAAGTATAAAGTGCGTGACCTGATTTGGGAAGCTCCATTTGAGAGGAATTCTTGCCCTACTAAACATTTCTACATATTTGATGAAAAATATTAGAGGTGTTTCTAGTTTTTGCCAATAGGTGGCGGCCCTTTTGAAATCTTTAATACGATAGATAATGATTGGAATTATAAACTTCCAAAATCACTCCTTATTCTTAGGACTATTATCTTGCAGAAGATGATTGGAATTTTCTTGTCCAGATAATTTATCCAGAATATAGCAATAAGTAAAGATGGTTTAGACCATAAAAAATTCCAAGTGTCATATTTTATTTCATAAAATGAATTAAGTATCATGAAAATGATAAAAAGTGGTTTTTGCGAAAAAGTTCGTTTTCATGTCTAGTTGGAAAATCATAAACATTTTAGTCATATAATATGGCAATAAAAACTTACAAAATTAGATAAATAATAAATAATAAATAATAAATAATAAATAATAGATAATAAATAATTAATAATTCATTTCATGAATGTGATTTATGAATTGAATTACTTATTTCGTAAAAATATCTGAAACATTTCACTTTTAAGGAACGAAAAATTCGAAGTTCAATAAAGTGCTCCCCTCCTTTTCTCATTTTTCAATGAATGAAATTCCAATCATACATTAAAAATTAATACTAAGAAAATTCAATTATTACTGTAAGCTATTCTTCCATGCAGAAAAATAATCAAAATGGTAGATATTTCATAAATTAAATGGCTGGCGTCCTCTTTTTCATAAGGGTCATTTTATCATGTAATCAGATAAGAGAATAAGCCCTATGAATGTTGGGTTTAACCTTTTTTGGACGCCATTTATTCAATTATGTGTATCATAATGTATTGTCCATTTTGAATAGAATATCGATTCGTTCACAGTACACTCGAACCTCCAAAATTTCATATTCTCGGGAACGCAAAACCTCTCAAATGTCACATGACGCGCTCTCCCAAATTTCAGTGGTAGGTTATGTATTTGACGAAATGGAAAATCAATATTTTTCACATAAATTAGTACAGAACAGAGTAATTATTTTTTTAAATTTCATTATTTACATTTTTTTATGTAATATATATATTTTCGTATAGAAAAAGTGAAATTGTCATTCGCAAAAGTTAAAGTTTCCATTTGAGAGATTTTGTAGACATATGAGAGAAAATTTGATGACATTTGAGAGAAAATTTTATGACATTTGAGAGGGAATTTTGTGACATTTGAGTGTGAAATTTGGGAGGTTCGAGTGTATTAATGCCAACATATAAGTTCATAAAGTTATACAAAATTTTTTCGTACAATTGCCATTTGCAGTATCATTTTTCTCAACATACTAAAAATTAGCAATCGCTAACTATTAAATCAAAGTTAAACAATATATTTATCTGAATAAAACTTTTTCTTCGTTGAATTTTTAATGGAAATAAAACTATTGATAAAGAAGAACATCGATTTATGTATGGATATGTAATTCTTTTATTAGTCATTCACCTTAGCGTTGTCAAGATGGCGCCACTTGTCCAAGCATAATGACTACTTCATAGTTGAATATCTCTAGTGTCCCTTAAAACTAAGCAATTATTTGAGTAGTAAACGATTTGAGGAAAAAGTTATCAAATATTTTGAAAAATATTTAATCTATCCGATGTATTTCATGGAAATGCACTTTTTCTCGAGAATCGCCCACGTATTCGATGAATTTGGACGAGATGAAAATTCCATGCAGCTGCCTCCACAACAAGCGGAAATAATTAGAGGGCAAGGTATAGAGTTGCTGGGTTTGGCTTATCTTGCAGCAGTTCCCAGGGCTGTACTAAGAGCCAGTTTCGAACTACTTACCTAGGGTTTCAAGCCCCCGCCTTCTAATTTGCTGTTGCACTCTCGAGTGTAACTGCAAACCGATTCCTTTTTGCACTACTGACCATAATGTGCTCAGATTTACTGGGTTTCACGCTAAAGTTAACCTCTGGTATCAAAGATAAAACACTCTTATTGTTAGAATCTATAATCAACACATATTATATATATAACGTAGATTGAATTTTACAAAAAAATTGAACTTTTTGTATCATCAATCGTCTTAAATACAAGTACGATACGAATACAAATTTAGAATTGATAATACACGATTGTATCAAATAATACAGTTTTTGTATTTTCTGTACGAGCTGATATTCGAATTAGGTTGTTGCATGGAAAAATTTTTTTCTATTTTTCGAATCCTCAGACTTAGAAATATATATAGGATTTTTTAAAGAATTTTCTGACGATTATTTTTCAAATTATGGTAGTTTGAAAATTTTTGCGACATCATAATGCGTGCCAACTTTTTGGAATGATCGATTTCTTTTTCCAAATCAATCACTAAAATACGAATTCGTGCTTATTATCTCGTATTTGGGTAATTGAGTGATTATTTCCTAAGTATTTCCTAATACAACCAAGAGTTTAAAAACACTGACGAAAATTTTCAATTAGTTAAAAAAATTCTGAATTCATGAAAAATGAAATTCTACTGCGTTAATAAATGTTGTAATATTTTCTTATGTTTTCTGAAACTCGGAAAAAAATTGAGCAATTGAATTATCTGGACTTGGATTCGATCCCAGGACCCTATCAGAAAGACGACGGTTTACACCACTGCGCCACCAAGTATCTTGCTTGCTAATTCATTAAATAGCTTGCGACTTTTATAAATCACAGAATTTCATAAATTTTCAAAATGCTAATATTAGGTCGTACCAAAAATATATTGATCATCCATTTATTCAGTTGTGTTTCATTTTCTTTTTATCTCAATATTTGAGACTTGTCAATGGATTGATAGATCCTATAACAATTATTTCCATACTTATATTATAATAATATTTTGTAAATTATTTGCGAAAAATTAAGAGCAAATTTTAAAGAAAAAAGACAAAATCTGATGGATTGCAAATTTATTCTCCAGTGTCAAACATAAATATTGTAATATCTTGAATTTCAAATATTACCATTTACGACACATCTAATTTCAAATCATTTATTGTACACATTATGAATTTACTAGAAACTTGATTCATCCAAAGAATATGATGATTTTTCGTTGAAATACTGCTGTAATTGAAAAATCACTCATTCACTAAAAATTAAAATAAGTTACAAGATAATTTATACTCGACATCAAGATTGTCAAAAAAATTCTTTGGAAAAAAAAATTCTGAAGATTGTCAAAAACATTCTTTGAATATTATGAATATTTTTTACTAATTTTCACAACCAAATCCACAAATAAATTGGAAATGGGAATCAACAAAACTACAATTCATTCAATGATTGAATTTAAAGTTGGTGAATAATAATTTTTTCATTAAAATGAAAGTGTTGATCATTGGAATAGATAAAATTAATAATTTTTGAAATTTTCCGCTACATTTTTCTTTACACAGTGCTATATAGTATTATATTTATGCAACACGTGCACGAAAAACGACTTTTTACGACCTGATGGATCTCAAAAAGTCGTTGCATAAAATATTAAATGAACCAAGGATAGATATCTTTTGTAGACTCGTACAATTCAAGCTCTTGCCTTCGGCTCGTGAGGTAAGCCTCCAACTCGTCTAAAAAAATGTATCCCTTAGATGCCCATTTCAAATCAACTTTTAAATGCTTTTCGAAGCAAAAATCAAACTCATTTTTAACTAAAATAAGACACCCTCGAAATTTCTTCTTCCACCTCACACTAATAAAAATAACTAAAAAATCCCCATACCTATAAATAATAACGAGTTCGTAAGGCTTTTTCAAAAAGATTTTAATTCTAACTCTCATCTATCATTCCTAGACCATACAGACATTACCATCTTTGATTACTACAATTAGCCGGAATAATTAAATTAACAAATAACAAATTCGTTCCGGTAAAGTTCAGAAATATTTTAAATTT
>JABFQI010000144.1:0-14637 GCA_022816925.1 Trichacis sp. ZL-2020 | reverse complement strand
AGATACATTTTTTATTCAGTTTTCGGAGAATATCGTCGAGGTGCAGAAAGTTTTGTGTAAATTGTAGACTGTGAAATAGTTGTAAAATTTGTACTCGATTTCCATCGATGAATTTCTACAAAAAATGTCCGCCATCTATGAATCACATCGTCTTGGAATTCGGAGTGTTCGAAATGTTTCTAGCGTTGATTATAGTCACGGGTCTGACAATATTTGCACTAATTAATTTTAAATTGACTGTATTAAATAACTAGTTGGGAAATATTTATTGAAACGTGAGAAAGTTCTCGGATAATTGATGTTTCAGATCAATTTTGATGTTCAAAATATTTTGTCTCGAGTTTGGAAAATTGGATGCTGTTTGAATTCATGGTGTAGGGAAAATCCCCTAGTATATGTAATTATGATGAAAAGCTTGAATTTTTTGAATTGCTTATGAATAAGTAGATTGCTTTGATGAATTTTACTTACAAAATCTCATTAAGGATCATTCATAAATCACGTAATGCAAATATTCACTAATTTTGAGCCCCCCCCCCCCCTCCCCACTCTGCGTGACACTAATATTATTATTATAACGTGTTTTAGTATATGAAAGTGACGCTAAGACGAACTCCTTCCCTTCCTTCGAGCGTAACATGATTTATGAATGATCCCTTTCCAAACTCAAATATTCGGAACGTTTTTCAAGTATCCTAAATGAGTGATTTTATTCTTCAAATTTTCAAAATAAAATATTTCCTAGTTTCTGTTTAAAAAAAAAATGATAAAATCAGTGGTCCATCTATTTAGATCGTTTTCTACTTAATTTCCAAGAAAATGATATTTCTTGAAATAGACAAAAAATGACTGAATTAATCGTGTAAAAAACTTTGTGCCGTTCGATGACAATTTAATCGTCCCATGTAGCATTGTTTAGTAACAAAAATTGCTTGTACCTTAAGATCTACAAAAGTATGAAAACATTTAATTGATTTGCCTCCAGAGTAATTGTAATTATGTAATACGATACATGTTGCAATTTTCCATCAGGAAATTGAATTGCGGAAAGAAAAAAATTTCCAAATATCACAAGGGAATTTCTGCAATTTTCAAGTTTTTCCACTCCGAGGAAAATTTTTGCAATATTTAACGATTCGCGCAAATTTCAAATAGTTCCTTCAGTGGCGCAACAAAATGTACATAAAATACTAAATAAAATGAACACCGCATTTTAGTTGAAATATAGCATTTTTATAATTATCCCAATCGGGTAATTTCGTAGAGTTCGAGTTTCAATTTAATTTCCTTGTAAAATTTCCCTCAGATCGCACATTACGGCGATCTCGACCAAATCTCACCACGCTTGATTCATGACTAATTGACTTCTTTTTCAATGTTCATATTTCCAATGTAGAACGTACTAAAAAAAATTAGAAGTCAATAAATTTTGTGTACAAGCCTTTTCCATTTGCAATCGTTCAAATTTTTCAAAGCACTCATTTTCGTTATTTTCAAGTGAATAACAAATTTTGTTATCGTAAAACTTGAAAGAACAAATTGTTTCAACAAATTTGAACGGTTGAAAATCAAGAGTACGAAACAAATTGTTTCATATTTCGTAATTATTAGAATTCGAAAGAAAACTTGACAATGACTAATTGTAAAAACCTCATCTCGAGCGAGTCAGTTTTGTAGCTCTACCAAATGAAAGCAGCTTTTTTATCAAATTACAATAAGGTCTAATTACAATAATATAGAATCAATGATGAACGAGAAAAGCACGAAACTCTCGTTAACATCAGACTGACTTGATTACTTTCGATTGAAAATAGCAAAATCGTGCATATCAGGAAAAAGTATTTGGCCCAGACAGAAAAAAGTCTTTCTTCTGTGCAATTAATATAAAAATAACACTACAATAGCCATGGTAAAAATAACAAAAAATTACGCGCTGTTTTAACAAATGTATCGCCGATAACGCTCTACAATTACAATAACAATTGAATGTTGCCTTTCGCCGCGTCGCATGGAAGTCGAAACAAAAATTATCTTCCTGCAAAGGTAAACCCATTCGTAAAATGTAACACGATGGAAATGTTAACAACAATATTATGTACAACATAACAACTGTGAAATGTGTTGTATCGGGACCCCTACCATAATCTGGGGCTGAATAAATCAACAACCAAGACGCTTCTGTTTTTTCCATTGACCCAAAAAATCAATTTAAATACGATTTCTGCCATTTTATTTTACTTATAAAACAATTTTACAATCAGAATCGTACACAGTGGAATATACTTTATAAAGTCAATAAACTCATTAAAAATGCTTTTCCTCTAACAACTTTTGACTTTACGAGAATATATTTTTTCTTTCGTATCATAAAAGACTAGGAAAAATTGTACAAGTCTAATCAATAACGAAACTGGAGTTATTCGTGCTTTGTGTCTGTTATGTTTTTTTCTTTAATTATTGTTGCAATTGTTGTCGAGCGAAGTAGATCATTGACTGTTTCATCCGGAACGTGAAAAAAATACAGCATGAATCCAGTGGCCAATAACAGGTGCATGCCAAGGATTACGGCCATGTAGATATATTTGTGCTTTCCTGAAGGGAAAATTTCATTTATATTCTTGATTGTTTTACAAATTGTTTGGGAGTATTACCATTTATAACTGGCGAAAGTGAGAGCAGCAAAATTCCACCGGATAAGAAAGCTGCGACTCCAACCAAAATCCACTGCAACACCTTGATCTGGATCGTCCATAAAAAGGCCACGGGGATGTAAATGGACAGGGAGTAACCGTACAAACAAATTATTTCCAAAAGTCCCAGTTGCTGGTTCGACTGAAAACAAAATTTTTTTGGGTGTTTCAGGATGTCTTATAATTTTAAAGAGTAAATTTCTAGTACATAAAATTTTATAAAGGATTTTGACATATATTAGCATATCAATGTTTAATATAGGAAAAAATTATTATCTAATTTAGCGACGAAAACAGTAATCCGGATTTATTCCAGTAGTTATTTACAAAGCGAACATTTCAACGTTCATTAATTTCAGAAATTGAGAGTTTCGAATATGATTTTCGTTTTTCGCGACTAATATTCTTTTCTTATTTATTGAATATTACAAGACTTTTGTCATATCTATTAGCAACAAATGCTTTTTTCTTGATTATTATTCTTCCAACTATAATTTGCTTATGAAATGAAATTTATGATGTTATCATTTAAGAAAAGTGATTTCTTGTGAAGCCGAATAATTTTCCTTATATTTAGTAAAAAATTATTTTTAACTAAAGGATTTAGAGAAGAATTTAATTTTTTTGTTCCTAAAAATAAAAGCTTCAAAACAAAAATCAAAATTTATCGATTGGTATTAGTATTAGATGATTTATTTGGGTGCAAACGATATTACTTTTTTCGTATATATGTAATACCTACAATTTTATTTTGTAAATAAAAAAAATATTAAAAAACTAATTTTTTTCAACGTATATATTTCGCAATATTTTTTTACAAAAATAAAAGATTTTCAGTCGTAAAAAACCAAAAGCCAGAAAATCTTCAATTGTGCTTGAGCTTGATAAATCCATAAAAATTATGATTTTTGCATTTATAAATTATGACTGGTATTGATATGAACTCTTTCGAATTGTGAATTATTCACTATAATCGAAAATAATTCAAAAACTTCAAAAATTCCCTACTTTTTTTTTAAATCAAAATTTGACTTTCTAAAATTTAATGATTTTTGTAGATAAAAAAATGAAAAAATAAATAAAGTTATGAATGTTTTTAAGCATCTGAAAAATACGTGTGAATTTTTTCAGATTTTTAGAAGAATTTTATGTAATTCTAATCTATTCGTTAATTAATAAAGCCATCCATCGCTCTATTATTTAGTATTACAATTGTAAAAAATTAACAATTTTCAGATTTTTGTCACTATTTTTTTCATTATGCTATGATGCAAAAAACTTATGTATTATGAAATACATATAGTAAGTGAAATTCAATTAGAACTTATAAAAATAGAACCTAGTTCAATGCATGTACGTTACAATTTCACTTACTGTAATAGGCCTTTTCATTTTGTTCAAAAAAAAGTAGCGGGATATGCATATTTCAGCACAAGCCTGTTTTGAAAAGTGCCCGTAAATGAGCAGGACTAAGCATAATAGCACATGCGCATAAATGCGATGAAAAGGCGTATAGTATATTACCAATTTTTTTTCATTATAATATTATAGTGGAAGAATGTTGATAAAATTATGACAATTTTGAAAGGTATCATTTAATGAGCAAATTATGTTTATTTAAATTTTCAAAATCTAGTAAAAATAATAAAAATGTGTTAAACAAAAAAAATTAACAAACATTGCTAAATTTTTCAGTAAAAAAGTTCCATTTCGTTTGATTATTATTTTATTGTTGGCGTTCCTGAAAATTATGAAATTGTACCTAAATCTACTTGAATTTTATCATTTTTGATATTTTCACAATTTAAGGTTTTTTTGTCAATCATTTTTCTTACTTCACAATTTTTTATTAAATTTTGCATGTACAATATTCATTAGGAATTTCTACAATTTCAATTTTTCAAAATTCTTTAATACTTTCATTAGTAGTTTATAAGATTATTTCAAATAAATATTTTTTACTTTCTTGTTCTCCAATTTCTTTCAACGAATTTTTTTGCATACTTTATCTTATTCTTTTCATTATTATTTTATATTTGTTTGTTCTCGATATGTATTATACATTTAAAAAATACAATATTAATTAGGTTTTATTCCATCTATGACTAATAATAAATTGATTCATTCTAATCAATATCTTTTGCAGTGAAATTTTGTGTACAAGAATGTTTTGTATATATTTAAAAATTTTTCTTTCGAAATTAAATGGACACCTTGCATAGTTAAGAAATTCGCGTGGATGCAGATCAATTTGAATTTGTGATTAGCTTTAATTTTTAATTTTCAGAGATAATAGAAAAAATTTATTAGGTTTTAAGACGATCAAGCTTGAATTTGAAAATTCAATAAGCAAGAAAACCCGAGTTGGTTGTTAATAATCTAATAACCTAGTCGCTAAATAATAGTAATCCATTCATTGAACCTCAAAACTTCATTTACAGTTATGTATATATATTTATTATTACGGCAAAGGTAACAGTTATCAAACACGGACTAGTTTCTAAACACTAGTGAATGTTTTCAAAGTAAATAAGAAAACGTGCACATTATTTTAGATAAACGTGCAAGAAATAAAAAGTTGAATAAAGAATTTGAAAATATCACGTTACGGCATAAACTTGGAATGAATAAATTACTGAACTGACGCAAAAAAAATTTTTCTGCATGGATTTATGTTGAAAAATCAAAATTTTGGTTATTAGGACACGAAAATAATGCTTTTCCAAACTACCCAATGCCGATGTTTTGTATACCATATAATATTGTATATATTGTGTATGTATCAGTTTTGGAATCCTTAAAACATGCAATTTATTTCTTTTCATCGATTTTGGTGTCGATGGAAATAAAAACTTCAGTTTTTATTCGCAGGAAGGCTGACTGGAAACTGGGTCACCCATTTTTGGTAACTAAGGCACTGTATTTTTTGAATCATATGAATTATAAAAAACTTATCAATGTATATTAATATTTAGCCTATTTCAAAGAAAAATAAAAGGTCTTTGGAATTTAAAGTTAACTTTTAATGTGTTAATTGTCATGATTATTGAATCGACATACATACAAAGCGTTTAATAACGGGTACCGTTACCTTATGTTATTCAGAATTAAATTTAGTTCTCGATGAAATTTTCAAAAAATGAATTGAATTTTCTTCAAAGTTAAAAAATAATCCACAATTTTTTGAATTTTTATTTTTTAAACCTATATATTTTCAAGCAGTTTTTCAAATGTTAGCCAACTATTAACTTTTGAATATTTCTGTGTTTTTATTCGTATATACAAATTGGTAACAAACATTTCCAGGGAAATTCCCTTGAAATTTTAGTACATCCAAATATATTTGCTGAACTATTGATATTTTAAGTACAATACTAAAATTTTCAAGAATCAAAAATCTTGAGATAGTAAAACTCTGATTTTGATGATTGTACCTCAATGAGTCCATCTTGAGAATTTTGAGGTTGTTCAGTCCATTTTAAAGCTCCCCAAATCGCCAAAGGCAATAACCAAGCGTACAAAAATATACAGGTCGCAGCTTGCGATACAAGATGAAAATCGTATTTCCAGTGGAATTTTTCAGACTTCATCGATTGGAAATAATTCGCGATGTTGCCACTAATAGCTATCGCGAAAACAAGAGTAATGCAGATCCAAAATGGCCCGTAGAGATCTGGATTCGGTCGGATAACGGTTAACAAATAATTTTCCGAAGACGCTGGAACTATTGATTTTTTTATCCTTTCAAGGACATCGTTCGTCGTGACCTTGAAATACTTTTGGTAATACTCAATCGTCCAAAAACTCGGCGTTCCTGAAACAATAATTACTATAATTATCTTGCCCTTTATTAATCAGCAATATGTACAATCCAGTAGTGCATTTTTTTGAAAATTGTTGAATTATTTTTTTGTTTCTTGGTGATGAAAATTAAAGCCGAGTTTCATTTTATTTGTAAATTAATTTATAATCTAGTAATTCATCTAACAATATGTACAATTGTCTCGTAAATTTTGTTGATAACTGCAACTATTCCTTTGTTTGTTAAAAATAAACATCGGAGTAAGTTTGCATTTTTTTTCGTGAATTTACCCGAATTTTGTGGCGTTTCTTGCTGGAAATTTTCGGCATTCGTAATATTTCCCGCAGGAGGTGCGGATGAAAAATTGTTGTAAGGTTGTTGTTCCGGAATGTCAATGTCGAGCAAAGCTTGTCCTCCGGATCGAACCGGGGAAAAATCTTGAAACGAAATAAATGGCTGTTCGTTGGGATTTGATTTGTTGCCGTCCATTTTCACTATGAATCACAATTTTTGTATTCTCAGTTTTCCGATTTTGACATTTCTTAAACGTCACAATTGTCTCTCGTGTGTAAACACCATTGATTGCTGTAAAACGCGCTGCGGACTCTGATTGGTGCAAACAATTCTGCGTTCCGAAAACCGTTTTTCAAGTATTTTATCTCTTATTCTCTTCATGAATTAAAAAGAGATAGAGCATTTTTCCCGTTAATGTACAAAAATTCTCTGCATATCGAAATCGGAACACATATATAACCGACATAACCTCACTTTTGTCGATTTATAGTTTTTGATGATAAAACAATCAAAAACGTTTTTTCGAAATTATTAATGACGTTCTGTAAATGTACAATATTCGTTGCAAAATAAATTCGAATTTGATAAATTGAAGGTGTTTTTAGAGAGTTCAAAGTTGAAAAATATTGAAAATCGAGGAGGAGGTTGCGTCCAATTCCGTCGAATTTGTTCCTGAAGTGCAGGAGAGAAATCGAGCGTTTTGATTACACCGTTCCTGTACTTCGGATTATATTTCCCTGTGAAAACAAATTGGATTTTTAAGATTGTAAGTTTGTTTACTTCGCTGCATTGATTCCCTTTTTAGGAATTAGATTTTAAGGATTTTAATTGAAAATGAACGACGAAGTTGATGCGTTTTCTCAGTTTCAGCATGTATATATAATTTGCTATATTTCGAAAGTAATTTTTTTTCATTATGCTTTTGTTTTCGTTTTTATTTCTGCCTTTTTGGCGCGAAAGTTTTTCCACTTCGTATATATATAAATTTTTGCAATTTTATCAAAAGACAAATTAAATTTTTTATTGTAAAAGTTGAATAAACATTCATTATTGAAAAATATATTTTTCGAATGCAATGAATTTTTAATGAATTATTGTTTGTTGTAAATTAATATATTTGTCTGTAAAATTTGTTTTAAATAATAAAAAATTAGTTTATAAATACAAATGAAACAATATTTTTTCAGTCAATTATTGATAAAAATTTGGAAAATTTTCAGTCATTTAATATATTTTGTAATATTTCAGATAATCCAACATGGACAACTCGAAAAAATGTGGCGTGAAGCGCTCGATAGGTTCCATGGACTCGGAATTGGAACCAGTAAAAGAAGAATTCAAGCGTCGAAACTGGCATGACCAGGAAATCATGGCGATGCTGAACCTCGTTCTCAAACACAACCTACTTTCCCTTGCACCAACAGACGCTCAAATCGGCGAAACTCTGGTTGCTCCGATGCTGAAACTTGGTTACCATCGCACATCCCACCAAATAAAACTCAAAATTAAAAGCCTGCGAAAAGGATACATCCGCTGCAAAAAAGGCCATTTCAGTTCCCTGCGAGACAGTCCATTCTACGAAGTCCTCGAAAAACTTTATCAAAACTCCGAGTCGAAAGCCTCCGATTCCGAGGAGGATGTCGAGATCGAGGAAGCTTCTTTAATTTGGTCACATCCCGAAGTCAAACGAATGTTGGGAATAATAAAACAAGCAAATCTTGCGCACGAACTTGCTCTTGGAGTGATCCCAATAAAAGCGTTGCGCCAAATTCACAAATCGCTGCAGAATAATTTAGTCAATAAAAGTATCGATCACATTCGATCATGTTTGATTAATTTGAGGAACTCGTACGTCAAGGCTAAGAAGTCTCTACTTTTTGGGAAAAAAGAAGATTGTCCCTTTTTTGAGCTGCTTGATGAAATGTGGAAACGCGATTTTGCCAATGGTCATTTTCACATGGTTAGTAATGAAAACACGGATTTTTGGTCGGCAGAGGAAACGGTTTTTCTTTTGGAATCGATCAAGCAATGCGAAGTCGTGGAGGATGCTTATTATTGTACTGATTATGCGGCGAAGACCATACGGGAAGCATTGAAAGATGGAGGGTATTCGAGGACTGAAGTTGAAATAGTTAAAAAACTTCAGAATCTTAAACAAAATTATTCGATGGTTAAGAATTTTTCGGAGTTGGGAGACGCTATTGCTAAGTTTCCTTTTTATCATCGATACGAGAGCATTTTCAAGAATATGGTTGGGGAGTTGGAAGTTCCAGAGAAATACGAAGAGGAAGTGGAGGAAAAGAATGACGAGGAGCTTATTGTTCTTGGTAAGAAACAATGTTTGATTATTGTTCAGAGTAGCAAGTGGGATTTTTGAAAATTGAGTTCGAAAAAAAATTGAATGGATGAGAAGTTGTTTTATTCGTTGTTGAATGGATCTGGATAGAAACATTTTTTTATATTCTTCCAGGTTTTCCAGGATATACTTTTTTTCTTGATTTCGTAATATTTTTGTTAGTCACATTCATGTTTTATTTTAATTTTTGAAAATATTTTTGTAATGTTGTCTAATGTTTTCTCATTTTTTTTATTTTTCCAAATTTTATTAATCGTGATTTATTAGCTTTTCATGATTTTTTTAGTGCCCATGTTTCCCATTTTTAAAATATTTTCTTATGTTCTTTTATTTGTCTTGTATTTTATGAATTTTTGTTTATTTTGTTTGCTTTTTTTATTTCTCACTTGTATTTTTTCATAATTTTTTTGCATTAAAAAAATTTTCTAGTATTTTCTTTACATTTTTTTTTCTTTGATATTTTTTATATCTTTCTCTTTCTTTTTTTACTCTGACACATTTTCTGTTTATATTTTTTAGTTTTCTTTATATTATTTTTCCATTTTTTTCTTTCGTTTACATTTTCTTATTATATTTCATTTTCATTATTTTTTCATTATTTTCATGATTCATTCAACATTATTTAGGTTAAGAAACAGGAAAAAAATCCAAAATTTAGACAAGAAACTTTTATTCATTACCTTGATTATTTTTCATTAATTTTTTCATCACTGTTCATTTGAATGATTTGTTTAATTTATCCACAGGAAAAACAAAACACACCCGAGGACAACAATGGAGTGAAGAAGAAACCACTACTCTTTTGGACTTAATAGAGCAGCTCCGAATGGAACCAATTTTCACAGGTAGAATGACCTTGGAATCGCTTTCAAAATTGGGAAAGCCAATGGAACGATTAGGATTTTCCAGGACCGTTGAACAGATCAAAATCAAGCTTCGAGGGCTTCGACAACATTATTACAAATGCATACGAGCTGGAACTGAATCGAAGCTTGTTCAAGATTGTCCGTATTTTGAAAAGATGCATAGCTTTTTTTCCAAGGAACCACCCATGAAAATAATTCATTTAAAAGAGCAGCCTCCAAAGAAAAAGGATGTTCTTATTGAAATCGAGGTCGACGAGAACGATCAGAAACGATATAGCAGCGAACTCACGAAACCGATTTCAAAATATGCGAAGCAGAAGGCGAGAAAGCAAATTGTATTGGATAGTTCCCATTTGATTTGGGAACCACTTGAAACTATTATTGGTGAGGGATTTTTAAGGGATGAAATTCGTGACTAGTATAATTGGGTCATTCCACATCAGATTTACAACTGAAATTTTAACATCAACGAAAATTGTTTCTAGCATTCTTCAGAGCGAAATAATTGACACGTCTTTTTTATTTTTATATGATATTTTTATTTTTCGAGTTTTTATTTTTTTTAATTTTGAATTTAAAAAAAAAAGAAATTTCTATCATTCATTATTCAAAAAATATTCGATGTACAAAAAATTTCCAAATGACAAAAGTTTGTGCATTCAAACGCGCCAACTCCACGTGCGCACCACGCAAAGCGAGACAATTCTGGTAAGCTCTGTAAAAATTCAAATATCTCGGAAACTGTAATATATTATATCAGCCCACTCAAAATTTTTTGCACAACCTTCTTTAAATATTAATTGATATCTTAAGATAAAAAAATGATGTCCAAATTTGAAAAAATCGTATTTGTTTATAACATTTGAAAAATTTGCAGGTTAAATAACAAACAAAATTTGTGTCGATTTTTTTTTTTGAAAAGTTCATACAATTTAAACTTTTGTTATTCAAAATTTTTTTTGTAACTCGAATAGTTTTTGAATAACCAATGATGGAAAAACGGTGGTTTTTTTTATTTAAATTTTTAAAAAATCATAACTTGAGAAATAAACATATAAAGAAAATGTCCCAATCGTCGCATGGCTTATATTTGGCCCCAGTCGCCCCACGCCCATTTGAAATACATTGTCTATATCTCTTTCGCTCACGTGGGATGTGCAACGAATGGTACCTGTGCAATGACTGGTACCGTTAGCTTAGAAAAATAAAAAAAAATACATAAAAATAAATAACAAAAAAATACAATAAAACTTCTTTATGTATTGAATTGGGAAGAATTCTGCAATAAATATTTTTCATGTTATTTTTAAATTTAAACAACAATTCCAAAATTTTTCCTGTATAAAAGTGAAAATATATAATTAAATGTTCTTTACTAATTAAATATGTGGCTTCCTGGCATAACCAGATAAACCCACCATACCGAAAAAATTCAATTGGAAATTCCAGTTGGTAAATTGATCAAATTTCCAATTGGGAATCTCAATTGGAAATTTCAATCGGGAATCCTATGAGTTTGTGGGATTATAAAAGTTGCATGAGCCTATAACGTAACTTCGATGTTTATAAAAAATTATAAGAACGTAATAAAATTCCAGATTTTTTCATAACATTCAGAAACTTTATAAAAATATCAGAAATCATAATGAAAATTTCATGAAATATTGAAAAAATAAATAATATCAATGGAAATTTCTAAATGGGAATCACCCGATTAGGAGGTCCATTTAGAAATTTTACCAATTCACCAACTGGGATTTCCAATTGGATTTTTTTGGCAGGGCATTTATTAGAAAAATTAGGTAATTTATATTTTCATAATTTATTATCTATAAATTTTACTGTGACAACCTTATTCTATTAGATTTTTTGAAAAAAAGCATGAAAATACGATTTTGCTTCAACATATCCGGTTATGCTGGGAGGCTACAGAAATAATATCCTCTAAATTTTTAGAATTTTACTGTATTAGTATTTTTCCCCCATATTGTTATGAATATTTATCATGTTTTTCCCATAAATCAGATTGTCAAATGTAGAGTGACGCGACGAAATTTTAATTACTTTTTTCTTGCAAAAAACGCCGGTTTATGAAACATTCTCGACCCAAAGGTACCTATTTTGCGATCATTTTTTACATTAACAATTGATAAAAAACATGCAAAATTCGGTTCGCGCCGACTAATCACGACCTCCTCTAAACACCCTTTTTTTCATTTTTTTTTCTTTTTTTTGACCCATTTTTCGTTACGGCCACCAAAGTAAACATTTACCGCAAAATATTCAACACATTCACCTTTTAAACCATTTTCAATAAGTTGCTCAATCGAAAAAGGTCGTTTTTAAGGATATTCACGTTCCCGAGGTACCCTCTATTTTGTTCGTTTTTATGTTGATAACAATTAAAATTCATGCAAATTTTGGCATGCGCCGCATATTTACGCCATCCTTGACTGAAAACAAGCATTTTTGCATTTTTTAGAATTTTTTTTAAGCCCTTTTTCGCTTCGGACGCCAAACTAAAAAATTAATATATTTTTAATTGCCGAAGATTAGTTTGAATTACGATCTGAGGTAAAATGAACTGTGGTCGAAGTTTCGTCTCACCTTAAGTAGTGCTGCAATTGATACTTGCCTAACGTATTTTTTTTCTTACCTGGAACTGATTGAACCAAATATTTCCCTCTCCCTAATGGGACCATTGAAAAACCACTTCCAAAAATCCTCAACTTCTTTGAAGCCGCCAACAGATCCTCATTTGTGATTTCCTGGTGCTGTTTACCCCTTCCACGGGCCTGAACAAGTTTTTCCCTCAGTTCGTCCAATAAAATCAACCCACCATTCTTGTAATTAGTCGCCATGCAAACTTCTACAATCTGCACTGCTAATTCGTAATAAAAATCCCCGATTCCGAGAACCGACCAAAATCCTTTTCCAGAAGCCAAAGGATCGACTCCGATCGAGGCACACATTTCCGTAAATTGTCTTCGAAATTGCGCGTTCTTCTTTATTTCCGCTTTGTGCTTCGACGCGAAATCTTCGAGATTTCCGCGAAACGTTTCCATTTGCCGGGTCATTTGCTCAAATTGATTTTCCTGGAGCGCGTTTCCTTTGTCCTTGTAACGTTCTTGCTCGAGTTTTTGTTTTTGAATCGCGCCGATTCCTGCTTTTCGTCGCATTTTTTACACTTCAGGATGTTTCAATTATGACAATTTGAACAGAACCACAACCAAGCAGCCAAGGTGTAAATGTAAAAGAATGTAGAAGAGACTGTTTACGCACGAAAAAGTCGGTATATCCGAATATCTGGGTGCCAGCAACATCAACTCGAAAATATTTACTGGGCCAAAACTGCACAGAACTGTCATTAGTGTCAACCAGCGTCAACTGTTTGGTGTCAACTGACAGAAGAGCAGAAGAGGACCATGTGTTGGATTTTTTTACATCGTATACAATAGTAATCTATGGTAATTAAGTAGACTAAAACCGTCGGAAGAATCTTGCTCTTATATGTAACCTCGCCGTTCCCACCATTATTCCTTAGCGATGCTCGCCAGCACCCCCACCACAAAATAGGATTCACTAGTTTAAATTATAATGTAGAGATTATAATATGATTCGATCGATCGCTCATCGCACATCAACCATAGCACCACAATAAGGGGGGCAGGGGGGCAGCTGCCGCCACCGCAAAATTCGAATATATGTGGTTATGAATATATGAATGGTTTGTTCGAACTTCGACATTTCCATTTTCCATTCATTTCGAGTAATATCGCTATTCGATTATTATCATCGATATTTCGAACAACCTCAAAATCGACAAAAACTCCAAAACAAACCTTAAAATGTGAAGCTAGTCAAACCCAACTCCGAAAAAGTGAAAATTTTGCTTCTAAATTGTTCTAAACCATCTCCCCCCCAATTGTTTTATGAAACAATGCCGCATTTATACATCGACGACATTTCAAATTACTTGGTCGATGTTTTTTGGCAGTTCGTCATCGCTGTGATTGCATATTTTATAACATGTGTTCTTTTGTATTATTTTCTGAAAAAAACCAATTATCGGGCGTGGGAATTTCCTGGGCCACCGAGGAAAATTTTGGTTTTGACTGCCCATCCCGATGACGAGGTCATGTTCTTTGGCCCACTCATTAATTCCATGGCGAAGAAGAAAAGGACTCAGGTTTATATTCTTTGTTTGTCAACAGGTCAGTTTTGTTAAAAATTTAATCCATTTTTGGAGTGAAAGAAAGTAAAATTAAATTTTTTTTGTTTTCATTGTTTGATACTATCGATATATAAATCGTTTAAGTTTAAACGATACGCATTTAGAGATGAACAATATATATCGATATCTACGAATATCGATATCGGGGTCTCCAAAATATCACGATATTTTACGATATGTGAGATTGTATCGATATGAAAACTTCCCATATATTTTTTTTCTAATATATGTATTTCCGAAAAATCTCTGAAAATCCTCTACACGGGGGAAAAAAAGGCTGCAGTGAAGACTTGGCGGGAGTTGGATGGACACTATGAAAAGTGTTGGGTGGGGAGTGTCGAATGAACACTGAGCTTGACTTTACTGAAGAAAATGCAAAGTGTTCGTTCAACACT
>JABFQI010000143.1:0-14670 GCA_022816925.1 Trichacis sp. ZL-2020 | reverse complement strand
AGGGAATCACGGATAATCTTGAGACGTGTTACTAGAAATTAATTGAATTGGCAAAAATTACGATCCAAGTCGAAAGCATATTCTCATAAATTGTTATAAATTGAATGTCTGAAAAAATGTTTAACATGAGCATTGTAGGGTATTTTAATGTCAGGTGTTGAATGTTTCGACAATCTACAAAAGGAAATTAATTTTTCTCGTTGGTTGATTTAAATAATTCAAAAGTTGGTAGCACATTCGGCATGTAATTGGAAAGATCCTGGGTTCGGATCCCGGCACAGAGTCGCCTTTTTTTCTTGCACACCCATCTTCACTTTGAAGTAGCAGCTGGTATTTGCGAATAAAATTTATTGACTTCAATTTGTTTAACATTACCGTTTAATAAGCATATCTTAGAAAATTCATTCTCGGTATCCTAATGAACAAGATTCATTTATCTAATTATATCATCGAATTTTTTTCTTGATGAATAACAGTGTTATTTTTAAAAACCTCTCGATCTTGACCATCGTATTTTTACAATCATCAAGGTGCTCGATATTAACTGTGTTTCTGTGCTAAGTCGTTGAAAAGATTTTTAAAAATGTAGAGATTAATAATTAGATATTAAAAATTTATTGTATAAAAAAATACAGGTAGAACATTTAAAAATATGTTTCTTTAGCAGTGGGAAAATTTAACTTTATGTTTCGTTTTTCGAGAGTTTGAAAATTTTTTATAGATTTTGGGTAATTATGGATTCAAGAATGTAGCGTTACCGAACTGTCAGAAGATAGGATTGAATTTCGTTCGAAATAGTCGTAACTTGAAAACACTTTTTTTTTGCTTGCCATTTGTCGGAATTGTTCTTATACACTGACCCCCAGATCATATTCCGATTCGCGGGGAGAAAGATCATATAGATCATAAAGATCATTCCCTAGATCATATCGTAAGGACGATAAAATTTTGATTACAAAAATTGGTCGAGAGTTTTTCAAACATTCGACACATCAACATTTTTTTGAAATGAGTTTTTTTTTAAGGAATACAATTTTTCAAAAAGCATTATTATATCATAATTTGAAATAGATTGTACAAATAGTTTTCAATGGACTGATTGATTAAAAAAAGCATTTCTTATAAAATTGACTATTGACATCATAAGCAATAGTTTGAAATCTTTTATTCGATTATATTTGATCGATAAAAGATGAAAAATCACTTTTTCGATAAAAGGAAACTTCCTAATTGAAGTTCTGTCGAGAACATCCTCAATTTTCAGATACGATACCATGAAATGTAATAAAACGATTCAAAAGGAAAAACGTACATTAAAACCAAACTCTTAGACTTGAATCTTTTCAGGATCAATGTACTTATTTTCCCGACATTGCCGCAGAGTGTATGCCGTTCAAAAATTTATATTCATGTCCTGGAAAAAAGCTTCTTCACTCATGTTATTCATACTTAGTTAGATAAAGTTTCATGGTTGGAACTCACAAAAAAAACGGATAAAAAGCGCAGGTCGTTTGAATATTGTATCTTTGCTATGGGAGATACACTCGTAGTAGATGACTTCTTCTTTTCATGCACCCCAACCACATTTTATGGACAATTTGTTTATATTACGTAGTATCATTTTGCTGCCACGTAAAATATGAAAGTTTTTTTTTACTGAAAATCAAATAAATTCGTTATTATGGTTTTAAAAAATTCTTTTTCGTTATGTTTTCAATTCCGAATGAAACAACTAAGTCGTCATATTTCGAAAAAACTTGCTTCACTTATGATACAATTAAATTTTGACTCTACCCAATCTTTGCAATTTGCAATCACTACCTGATTTATTATCACATTGTCACGAAAATTATAATTTTTGCACTGAGAAAATGATCCACGATTTAAATGTTGTAATAAAATCGCATTGAATCGATATTCACATTTATGGTATCACATTTAGGAAATGACATTTATATTATTGCAATTCATAACGATTTGTAATTATTTTCCATTTTATCGTCCTATACTCTTACAGTCGGAAGTATGGGCAGTTACTATTTAAAAATTAAGTTTAAAATGGAACTACATTGTCAATCGTCACAAAAAGGGGGGCGCAAATACGGTTTTGGTAGGGTCGATTAGCACCAGTGCCGATAAGGCGCCGGGACCAATAGCTTTAAAGCAGGGGAGGTGCTTTTATTTATTAGGTAAATAATAATGACTCGGGTGACTTGATTTGTCTTTCATTAAGATGGAATCGAAAGACTCGACAGTGTTTAAAAATCTCCGGCATCGCTAAATGTCACTAGTGATTCAAGAATTACAGGCGACACTAGCGCCGCCTAAATTTTCCCCGATGCTAATTCGTGTCGTCAGTATATGGCTCCAGATTTTCGGCACAGAGATCCGATGGGATACGATTCGAATATTTTAGCCTATACTTGAATATACGTTTGTTTATGAAAAAAAGGACGCCACCTCGCGGACCGTTTGGTAACTACAGCTTGTCGTTTTCGTTTTTCGGCGCTGATGAAGCGCACGCATATCGTGGTTACAAATGCTAAGTTGAAGGATGAAGAAAAAAGGAAATCAATATAAATTACGTGTAACAATGTCTTTTTAACATCTTTCTTTATCATTGAAATCGATCAAGTCTACAAATATGAATATTAATATTGTACTCGAACTAAAGTTAAGATTCTTTATCGAAAAGAAGAATTCACTCGCCACGTAAACGCTATTGAAAGTCGAATACAATAACTGTCAAGAGGGCTTTGACTGAATCTCTTGAGTTTTCGCGATCGCGAATCGATTATCGATAAGCAACAAGAGATTTAGGATGTACGTACACGCGCACGAGATGGTTGATAATGCTCGAGCAGCTAGTTTCCGCGCGTTTAAGCAGTATAAAGCATCCAGTTACTTATAGTAAGCGTATTATTGTCATGCATGATTAGATCAGTCTTGGTGTCTAGGATATGCAGCGTTTCAACTCTGCATTGTTAAACTCTGGCGCCATGTTCACGAGAATGACGCAAGCACAATGAAATTCCGTGTATCCCGCGCTGCGTAAACTTCTCGGCTTCGCGAACTTATTTAAATTGACTGTCGCTCGATGACATCAAGAGTATGTGATCTGGGAAATTAGGTTAAAGAGGTTAGGATCGTACAATCCGTGTAACAAGTTTATCTTCGTTGAAAATTGGGCGTTCAACGTAGTTGAAGAACTTTTCATTCCGGTGAGAAATATTCAGTTCTAGAATGCATGATTTTCATTATTATTTTCTGTCTTAATTGAATAAAAAAAGACACGGTTTTGGTAAATTAATAAAATGTGGAAAATATCAAACTGTTATATCGGAAGCTAGAATAATATAATATATTTACGATTTGATTGATGATTAATCAATAAATGTCTGTTCTAAAAAGATTGCCTCCGAATTCAAACAAAAACTTTTTCATTGTCCTGAGTATTTTTTAAAACTGAATAAAAAATGATAATGAACAACAAGCGTGAACCCATCTACAAAAGTTGTGAATATTGATCAGTTATTTTTGTCCGCAATCATTCCACTGAAACTTCAATCGTACAATCCACGAAAATCAATACATGTCCGTAACTTCATTCCGAAAAAAATTCGAAACACATTCAAGTTAATGTAAACCGATTGATGAAAATTGCAAAACTGTGACATGTCGTTTAGAAAAAATACAGCCATTGAACCACACGTGCGGTACAAAAAAACATGTCATTTATTCAAGTTCAAAACAACGGTTTAGTTTCAAAGATATGGAGCAAAGAGCGCAGAAAGAAAAAGGGAAAAAATGTGCCAAAGTGAATTTGACGTATGATGCACGTAGTAGGAGAAGGGGAGCGCACGACTCGCGACAACTCTCGTTCCCTCTCTTTTTTCTCGTTCCATCCTTCCCTGTAGTTCCCCGATAAGGCGTCATCCCCTTTATTTTGGGGTCGGGCGATTCCCTTTAATCTAGCGCTATAGCTACCACAAGCCATTGGACGTGAGCGCTGCAAAATAAATGATTCTCCGGAACGCTCTTAAGAGGTGCGTTGTGCCCTTTGACGCCGCACCGGGATCTCTAATAAGAGCGACATCTCGAATCGGTAAGGAACGGCGCTACGATCGGCTGCGCGAAAACCGGGCTCGCTTTTGGTCTTAGCTAGCGACGTGTTTGCGATTCGATCGCGGAGACAATAGTTTCGCCAGCGCTCGTGTTTGTACGCCCGCTGGGCTATATTTTGTCCCAGAGTTTTCGGCAAACTCTCTCCCACTGGGCGGAATATAACGGACAATTGGTGGCGTGCCTCTGAATGAGCACCACTGCCACAGTGGAATCCGCGGCTGAATGAATCGGCCTGCGCTTCGTGCCATTTTCAAGTTGATTGAAATTATTTGAGAATCGCGAACGGTGCAATACTATTCAGGCGAATGAATGAGAGAGAGACGGCCGAGAGCCCACCCGAGCGAGAGCGAGGCGGCAGGCGAGGGAGAGAATGCCGCACCAAGCCCAAGAGGACATCCCGTGACGCATTAAACTGTAAACTGAAAATCTCAAGGCACCCCCTTGCTTCCACCATGCACGTAGGGAGACCTGTGTATTCCATGACTATACATGCATTCATTGCCCGAAGTTTGCCACGTAAATTGAATATTTTCGGAACGAGCCAAAAATTGCAATTAACGAAAGAACTGTAGTATTCTGAGATGGCCCTTTCATGAATAACTTGTTGAATGATTCTTGCGGATGTATAAGAATAAAAAAGAAAGAAATATGTATCCATCATGATTGTAATTGAATGAGAACTAAGAAGTTAGATTTTATTATGGTGATGACTGTAAAATAAATCGAAATTTCAGTCTAGTTCAGTTTTTTACTTATAGCAAGATAGTTCCAAAAGTTGCATTTAATGATAGATGAAGTTTTTTTTTATAATAACACTTTTAGATGTAGTGTATAGGCTTTTCGGAAACAGAACTTTCTTGATGATATCGTTTATGAGCAATTAACGAAAGAACAAAACTATTGTTGTACAACCCTTTCAATAATAACTTGTTTAATGATTAATGCCCATATATGAGAATAAAACTGGAAAAATATGAATCTGTCATAAATGTAATTGAAGTGCAGGCTAGATAGAAACTAAAGTTTAGCGATCCCGTTTTTCAATTTACGTATGAACATCCCCAGAAGTTGCTACAAAACATCCTTTTTTTCAACGGCTCTTCAGCATGCAAAATAGGCTTTCTAAAAATAGGACTTTTGTCACATTAAATACCGCTCATGATTTTAAAGATGAACCTTCCAAGAATGATTGTTGAATGATTTACACCTATCATCATTTACATATGAGAGTTAAACTGGAAAAAGTATGGATCTGTCATAATTGAATGAGAAGTTTGGTAATAGCTGTAAGATGACTTGAAATTTCAGTCTATTCAAAATTTTCAATTCCAGTAAAAGCATCTTCGAAAGTTTTAATAAAATTTAGCTGAAGATTATATCTTTGAAAAAACCCTTTTAGATGGAAAATGAGCTTTTTGGAAAAAATGCCTCAATATCATTGTTCATGTCTACATTGGAATCGACAACTAGACATCTTAAGAAAATATATGTATATTTTGGAGTACCAAAGTTTTATCTTCTGAGTATACATGCATTCGATGCTCAACGCTTGTTACGTAAATCAAAGCTTTTCGGAGCACGCCAAAAATCGCAATCAACGAATGTACTAAAGTATTGTACTATGACCCATTCAAGAATAACTTGTTCCATTACTTAAAATTTCAGTCTAGTCCAGTTTTTTAATTTCCGTAAAACAACCCCAGAAAGCACAATAAAAATAGCTGAACATTTTTTTGTTTTTAATAGCTCATCGCAATTCTAAATAGTCTTTTTGGAAACAGGACTACGGAATATGATCTTTCATGACTATACAGAAATTGACAATTAGACACGGATCTTATAAATGGTAAGGTAACAATAAAAGTTACCGAACGCTCAGAAAATTTTCTCAATAACTGGACGACATTCAAGACATAGAGCACTATATCTCTTAACTTTATAACTGTCCGTAAACTGGTACCTACCCAGTAACATTGGTACTGCAGGAATCGACTTTGACAATATTATGCATGATGTTACTGTAGAAATTTAGACATCGTTGCAAGAACGTTTAATATTTCTGTCTTTGCATGCATCTATTGTAGTAACTATCAGATAGTCGTAGCACTTGTTCAGCTACAAATATGTAAAAAAAGTGCATAATTTACGAGTGAAAATGAGTGGCGCTTAAAATTCAGGTGTTTTTTCCAACTTTCAAGTGTTGGACATTGTGTTTCTTCGGCACGGAATTCCAAATATGTTCTTGCTCCATTGTCATTTAGACCGCCAAAAATAGTTTGGCTGCAAAAATGTTTTCAAAGTGCATAATTTATGAGTGATCATAAGTCATGTCTAAAATTCAGTTGTTTTTTTTAACTTTCAAGTGACGAGCAATGTGTTTTTTCGGCATGAAATTTCGAAAATGTCCTTGCGTTGTTTAATTATGCTGCCAAAAATTGAACAGCTGCAAAAATATGTAAAAAGTGCATAACAAGTATACTGCATGTTCTTTTGAATTGCAATAAAGGATTCGCTAATAATTTTAGATTTGTCAAGAGATTATCTAATAAGATTCAATAAAGATACAAAATATAGATGAGGTAGCCTCATTATAACTGTAGCGATATAGCCTATTGATAGCTATATGATATTCATATATAGCTTATGTCGGACATGCAACGAATGTCGTGATTTTACTACAAAAGTACCAAATAGTATATCGCTATACACAATTAGATAAGGAAGGGTTTCTATTCGTATGCGATTTGAATCCCTATCTTTTGAATACCTGCAGAAACACCTTCCCCCTCGAAACTCGAAATCGTCACGCAAGCGCCCCAAGTTTCCGGCACTCGCGAGTACGTTATTTGCGCACGATATAGCAAAGTTTCACATCCCGTAACTCAAATTCCGGGAGAAGTAAAAAAGCCGCGAGTGTCGCGTTTGAAGGAACGCCCGAAAACCGATTGCGAAATTAAGGGGAATGCCCGGAAGTTGGGTGATTACGTTATTAGTTTTCTCCGCAAACTCGCGGTGTGTGCACAAACAAGCGGTCGCAACTTCGGGGCCGAATAAATTTTACATTACCCCGCAAGCGAGTCGAGGCTCGGAAACGTAGCTGCCGATAAAACCGATCGCGAAATTATTCGCGAAATAGGATTCCCGGCGAAAAAGGCGCCGAATAAATCGTTTTGCATATGCTCGCGAGAGCGTCACTCGGCTCGTTACCGCGGCATAAATTACGGACCGTGATAACACGCCGAGAGAGAAAGAGAGAGAGAGAGAGATAGAAAAAATCACTAGGTACGAATTTTCAAATTCTCCCTCTCCTCTCCCTTACACTGAGAAAAGAGTTACATCACAAAATGAATGATTCTAGCTAAAATGTGCAGTTCTATGCTCATGCAGTCGAGTTGAAAAGTTTTTAAGGTAAATGTCCCTACTAGCGTGTATTTCTTTACTAACGCTCTCTACTCACATTTATATTTTATTGCAAATACCAATAAAGTGGAAAGTATCGTTGATTGTAACAAATTTAATAATGTTCTGTATCTGGTAGTGGATCATTTAATTTTTTGTAGAAATATATGAATTTTAGTTTGATTCGATCGGTGAAGAATAAAAATCGAGGGTATTGAGGTAATTGACTTTGGTTTACATCATACACTTTGAAAAGTAAGTTTTATTTTACTCTGCAACAACTTCAAGACGATACGTATATTCAAGTTTTTCTTTAAATTAAGAGTTGATTTTGATTAATTTCAGAGTAAGCTCAATCTTGAATTCAGTACTTCTCTGTTGAAAACAAAAATTAGTTAAATATCAATGACTCGTGCTGAATTTCAGATCTACCCTGCTTGAAAAACAGCTAAAATAGTAAAATGGAAGCTGAAATTCCAGCACTAGCTGAATTTACGGACCCACCTTGAAAATATTGCACTATAAAATAACCCCCGTTCTCTAAATCTGAAACAGTCAAATTTCACTGTTTGACAGTCAGAATCAACTGTTTTAGACATGCAAAATGTGTCCACTGGCAACCAGTTAAAAGTGATGATTCAAACAGTTGTTTTAACTGTTTGAACAGTCGTTTTGATTGTTTGAATCTGTTGAAACGACTGTTTGAACAGTCGGTTCAAACATTACAGATGTTCAAACAGTCAGTTGTACTGTTCAAACGTTGGAAATGACTGACCAAACAGCACCTGACCAAGCCACTGTTCAGAACAGTGAAATTTTGACTGTTTCAGATTTAGAGAGCGTTATTGTTGCAATAACCCCCGTTTCTATACGGGGGTTATATTTATATTGATATTTTTATTATATTGTAAATATAAACCTGTGATGTAAACACCTGTTTTTGAATAAATAAAAAATAAAAAAAATAAAAAATGAGATTCACCTTTTACAGTGTACGCGTTAAAATTAATCAAATCTCGTCCATTTTTTAAAAGATTATCTGTTGATGTAAAATGAATGTTGTGCGAAGAATTCACGGATCTTCAGGGGCTCTAGTAGCTGCATCTTGCAATACTAACAAATAATATTATCATCCATTCTAAAAACATGATATACATTTAAAAAGAGATATACATTTATTAACAGTAAATAATCATCTAATTTTCGTTATCTGTAAATATCTTGTAAAAATATCCGAAGATATTTTACTTACGAGAAACAAATAATTTAAAATTCAATTGAATGGCTCTTGCATTTTTTTATATTTTTTTAATAAATTAAATTTTGATTGCACGATATAAAGTAATGCGTTCACATTTTTTTTCCTGTAATTTATCCATCTAGGGTCAGGTTAGATTACCTAACCTAATTGTGATACGTTTAATTTTATGTATTGAAATTCTCAATTGAAGTAATGTATCATATATATTTGGATTCGTTGTTCAATATTCTTTGCATTTATGCAAGTTTTAGACAAAATTTTTAACATTTTGATACGTAAAATCAAACGTCACAATTACTCCGGTTGACCCTATAAATTAAAGTAATAAGAATGACATATATTAAATTTCATACACATTCATACAAATTTTGTTCAAATTCGTAAAAAATTGAAGTTTCAACAGGAGAAAATTGATTCTAAATATGAAAACGAAAGTAACATTTCTTTGTACATTAAAAAAACTACAACTTATGTATGTTTTTCGAATTATTTTTCTACATTGTTGTGAAGTTTTAAAAATGGAAAACAGGAATGTTTATAGTAAAAAAAAATTCAGACTGAATAAAATTGATGATTTATAGTCATGGAATTAGACATAATTATACAGATATAAAATGATCTGGTAAATTGAAATTCTAAAAGAAGAAAAAAAGTGGTGTTACATAAAATGAATCCGATACTTATTTACCTAAAAATAATTTATTCTGCGGATTGATGAATGAATTGAGGAATAAGTAATTATAAATTTCCATCCAAATACAAAAACATGAAATGGGTGTAGGTTGACCTATATATGACAGTTACGGAACAGAAATC
Organism: Trichacis sp. ZL-2020; assembly: GCA_022816925.1. Lineage (NCBI taxonomy): Eukaryota > Metazoa > Arthropoda > Insecta > Hymenoptera > Platygastridae > Trichacis > Trichacis sp. ZL-2020. The sequence continues at coordinate 5,069 of JABFQI010000143.1, read as the reverse complement.
ACAAAAATACTGTATTTTTTTTTCCTCCTCCGCGAAAATCAAACGAATGATGCTCGACCCAAAAACGAAACAAATGAACAAATAAAAGTCTACAAAAAAATAAACATTCTGTCTCTCTCTACCATAAGATTGTACTAGCTTAATAGAATGACACAAATTCGCTCATTCTGGCATTGATTTTCATTTGCTCCGTATTTTCGCTAAAATTTTTTGGTTTTATTATCACGAGGAAATAAAACAGCGCAGTATTTTTCTGGTCGTTTCATATACTCTGCAAAGCTCCAACATTTTTCATAAAAAATTAAATACAGATAGTATTACAAGGTAACGGTTCCAGTTAATAACAAAAAAGGTCTTCATAGAATCATTAATTTATCAAAAATTTATGTACCTGGAACTTGGCTCAAATTAATGAGTTCTGTTTGTAAATCAAAAATAGTCGTTTTAATATTTTCCGGTATTGATTATTTTCAATTGTCATTTTATTTTATACAATAAGACTTTAAATAAATAGTGTCTATTCTCTAAACAATAACAAGTTTGCTATCAAGTAGTGGTAGCGCTATTTCATAACAATTCGCTCGTGACCTAACTTCAAAGTGCGAAACATAAAGTGAATGTCCAAATAAGCAACTATGTACCATTGAGTAACTATACCATTGGAAAGAGCAAACCGATCGAGGTATTTTGCATGGGTTGTTCCTAATTGAGACAAATTCTTAAGCTGTTACTAATTGAGACGTTGAACTTATTTTAAAAAGATATTTGATTTAAAAAAAAAGAATAAAAATATATTCAAAATAAGTAACACGACCCAAAAACAAATTATACATTGATACGTCATCACACAAAAAATAGAATTTAAAAAACAGCACCAAGCAAAATATTCTGTCGATTGCACAAAACTGTTATTGATCCAACATAATATATTGTCAAATTTGGGCCAGAAAAACTTTTTGTTGATTTCAAAGATTTTTTTCGATCTTACAAAATCATGATTTTGTCAAAATAACCAAACCTTTCTTTTGAGTGTGATCGAAACACAACATACGTTAGCGGAATTAAAATTGAAATTCCAACAGAATTTCACGAATATAAAAAAATTTGACTCTTTACTAACTCGGACATGCATCTTGATTTTATATAAAATCTTGGAAAAATAACTGTAAAACGTGAACGTAGTCTAATACCAAGTCCAGTTCTGCATAGCACGTGAGGTCGGATTCATAGTACGCTCAAACATCTATGAGTACATGTATATATGTACATCGTTGGGTCACGATCGTTGAACCGCGCTTCTTGTTAACAGCGGGATTCTGGAACGCTTTGCTAAAAAATCCCAGCCCGATGGTATCGCGGATTTTTGAGCCGCAGCGATCTATAACATCGCGCCAAGCATTGTTCACCCTCGTTAACGAAGCCCTCGCAAAGAGCAACAAACTGGGACATTAATGCGAATTTCAGTGCGAAATTGTGAGATAAAGCATCATCTTCCTCCTCCTTTTTTTCCTCTTTTTTCCGCGAACAAACGCGCTTTTTTCCCTTCCTCGGGAGGCTTTTGTTCACGCCGCCTCGATTCCTTGTTCTCTCTTGTCTTTTCACTTTCGCGCGTCTTCCCTTTATATTCCCTGGCATGCAAATGCAAAACGGAATTATGCGATTCGCGGCATTTTTCTTGCTTTTGCGCCATCATTCGCAAGGTTCACGCGCTAGGGTTTCAATAGCTCCCGGCTATACTTTTTTCGTGTCGATTTCGGAACATTTTTATTGGATATTAATGTCGACATTAATTCCCTGGAATTTTCAATTTAGGTTGGGATTCGTGTAAACGATCGCTTGAGATCGAACAAATATTGTTTCATGAGTAATTGGTTACATAAAAATGGTGGGATTTTTTGATAGTGCCTGAAACAATTTGCCGGGAAAAAATATTTTCCAACGATTCATGGGTAATTGAAGCATTTAGCACCTTTTATTGAAAGTGAATTTAATTATGGATTGAATTGACTTTCATTGTTTTTACATCATTTTCACTGTGTTGATTGAAATTTTTGTTAAGTCAATATTTTTATGAATTATTGGTTAAAAAGTAAAAGCGAAAAATGGAAACTTTATACAATCAATATCTTTTAATATTCCAGAAAGTTCTGAAAAGTTCAAAAAGGTTCTAGAGAGTTTCATTTAATTTTAAATGTTTCACAAAATTCAAGAAAGTTCTAAGAGTTTGGAAAAAGCCCTGGAAGATTGTTGAATTTTTGAGCATATTCTGAAAAGTTGTTGAAGGTTTTTGAATATTTGTTAATTGTCTAGTAAGTTTTAGAAAAATGAAGAGAGCTTCAGAATATTGTAAACGTTGCTGAAATTCCAGAATTTTTTAAAAAAGTTTCGACACTTTCAAATGTTTGAGTTCTAGAAAGTTCTTGAATATTTTAGATTTTTCTTGAATTTTCTAGAAAGTTCTAATGAATTGAATAAAGTCCTAAACGTGCCTAGGCAGTTGAAGAATATTCTAGTAATTCCAAAATATTTTAGGGTGTTTGTCTTTTTTGGAAGATTTTAAATAGCTCTATAATGCTCTAGGGTTTTCAACAAGTTTTTAGAAGCTGTAAAAAAGTCCTAGAAAGTTCCAGTAAGTTTAAGAACATTTTAAAGGTTTGAGAAAGTTTGAGAATGTTTTGGAAAATTTGACAAATGCTGAAATTTTGCATAAATTTTAAGAGAATTCTACAAGTTTTGGAAAAATCCTGCAAGAATTTTTTAGGTTCAAGCATGTTTTAGAACGTTTTAGAAGGCTTTAAAATTTCTTCAAAATTTTTGAAAAGTGTACCGAAGTCTTTAAAGTTTCAGAATTCTCTAGAATTTCCCAAAAAGGTCTAGAAAGTGCAGAAAAATCATAAGATTCTAATATATTTTAAAACAGTTCTGAAAGTCATAGAAAATTGTACAGAGTTTTAGAATATCTTAAAAAGTCACGTATAATTATCAAATGTTTCAGAAGGTTCTTGAAAGCGTACAAGTATTATAGAATTCTCTATGAAATTCCACAAGATTTGAAGAAGTCGTAGAATATTCCAGAAAGCACAAGAATGTTGTAGAAAGTTCTATAATGTTCTACATTTTTTATAAAGTTTATTAAAACTTTAAGAATGTTTTACAAATTTCTATCGAGTTTTGAAATGTTTCAAAAGGTTCCGAGATGGACTAGAATGTTGTAGAAATTTCTAGACGCTTCCAAAAATTCTAAAAAGTGTTGAAATATTTAAGAATATACTTTTTAAAATAACGTGATGACAGAATGGTAAGAGGACACTATATTTTAATATTATTAAATACAATTTCGATTTTCCATTTTATTGACTGTTGAAATTTTTCCAAGGCGATGTTGCTGCAGTTGACAACAGCTGTTGGCGCTTTGATGGGAACTTACATTTCTTTACTTGCAGAAGGAATGGGTAGGAATTATTTTGTAACTGCATTTCGAAGATTATTCTTTGCTCTTCTTCGATTGATAATCTTATCTTTGGCTGCAGGTGACATTGCCACGTCTTGGATCCTTCCGTTCACAGCTGGTGGATTTATTTACATAGCTACAGTATCTGTAATTCCTGAATTGTTGACTGACACAAAATTCTGGCAATCGGTCAAGGAAATCGTTGCTTTGTTGGCAGGGGTTTACATGATGGTTCTTATCGCTCAGTATGAATAATTTTATAACGAGATTCCACGTTGAGATTGAAAGCTATTAAAAGCTCTCATTTTGTGAAGCTATTATAGGGTTTGGTTCGAACATGATTTTAAAAAAAGAACCTCGAATCTCTTGACTGCAAACAAATATTTCAAGTTTTTTTTGCATTAGAGATACTTCAAGTTAAATTTTGACTATTTTTTTAAAAACATTTTTTCATGTGTTAATGGGTATGAAAATCATTAAGTTATTCAACTTGTTTGAAAATGTAGACGAATAGATTTGAAGCGATATTGAACACTTGCAAAACTCCTGTACATAAGTATACTTATTTTTATATATGGTAAAAATGTTATGCATACGTATATGTGTTACTTTTCATGTACATAATTTTATACTATTGCTGTTACATCTGTACTTGATTCTAAAACTATTACACTGAAGGTTTCTAGATGGAAATAAATAATTGCAGAATCCAATTTCTTGAGTGTTATTTTATTGAACGTATTTATATTGTAGATACTTACATTGGATCAACTTGTTTCTCTATTTACAAGTAACGTTTCAAATTATAAAATTAAATAGCCGTTCGAGTAACACGAATAACTCATAAATAAATTGCAGGGTTTACATCTGTACAAGTGCAACTTGAATTTAAGGTAATACTTTGTTGACTTCGTCTAGGCAAATCTTGGCTTCTTTCAAAGATTCGTCATCGTTTATGCTTTTCGCTATTTTCCAGCCTTCTTTGCACCATTTTTTTGCCTCTTCCCACATTTTTTTCTTCATGTAAACGTTTCCCAGGTTGATGTGAATTACGCTGAGATTTTCGTGATCATCGGTTTTATTTCCTGCAATAAAAAATCAAATTAAAAGTGATGTATGAATTACGTTGAAGGAAGAAAAACGTACCTAAATAAATAGCTTTTTCTAAATAACTGATCGCTTGATCATGATTTCCTTGGAGACAACTAATTGTGCCTAAATCGTTGAGGAGAATAATTGTCTCTTTATGATCTTCCCCATTTAATTTCACGGAAACATCATAAGCTTTGAGGAAATATTTAAAAGCTTCTTTGTATTTTGATTGCGTTACGAACATTCTCGCATACCAATCCATTGTCATTCCGTAAAATGTTAAGATATCTACATCTTCAGTTTCCTTGTCCACGGCTTCTTGAAGATGGGTCAAGCAAAATTCATAACCATTTTCTGCCTTCCTAGAAAATAAACTTTCTTCACTATCCTGAATTTTGTGCCATTTTAGGTTTTTACTGGAATTGCATCAAAAAGCAAAGGTATCTTGGTCGATTTTTCATCCCAACATTTTTGGTTCCTATAACGAAATCGGAAAAATACTTGGCATTTTTGGTATATTATAATG
>JABFQI010000142.1:0-14694 GCA_022816925.1 Trichacis sp. ZL-2020 | reverse complement strand
CAATTTTCAGAAAAAATATAACCTGAGGTTCAATATTATTGCTGAATCTTAAGCACTCCTTTTAGTTAACCTTGATTTTACTCACCCTCCTTTCCTTTTTTTTATCGCTTGATTCTCAGCAGGTCTTATGTAATAATCAAAGCATAGGTTTTTAAAGTGAGGTAAAATTATGCGTTCTAATCAGTTGAAAGAACAAGATTTTTATGCAACATGCACCATACCAATTTATCAAGTTGGTGTGAGTGTGAGAACTACGCTGTCATATTTAGCTACTCTCAGTAGTTACTTAAAAATAGATGAACATCATGTACAAGAAAGTAATAGTAATACTGAGTTACATTGTGCTGCTTTTCATGGTAACTTAGAAGTAGTTCAAGCTCTGTTAGAAAAAGGAGCTAGTGTTGAAGAACGAAATAGCGAAGGCTGTACTGCTCTTCATTGTGCTACTGAAGGTGGGTGCTTAGCAGTAGTTAAGTACTTTATAAATGAAGAAGGAATCAATGTTAACCAAAAGAACGATGATAATGATACTCCTTTACATATAGCTGCTGAAGATGGCCACTTAGAGGTAGTTCGAATTCTGTTAGAAAAAGAAGCTAGTGTTGAGGAACCAGGTAACGAAGGGCGTACTGCTTTGCATTATGCTGCTAGAAAAGGTCACTTAAGAATAGTTCAATTTCTGTTAGAAAAAGGAGCTGATATTGATGCACGAGACAACCAAGGTTCCACTGCTTTGCATTATGCTGCTGAAGGTGGTTGCTTAGCAGTAGTTAAGTACTTTATAGACGAAAAAGGAATCGACGTTAACCAAGAGAACGATGATAATGAAACTCCTTTGCATATTGCTGTTAGAGAGGACCGCTTAGAAGTAGTTCGATTTCTGTTAGAAAAAGGAGCCGTTTCTGAGGCAAAAGAAAATGATGACTTAACTGCTTTGCATTATATTGCCGCAAATGGTCACTCAGAAGTAGTTAAGGCTCTATTGGATAAAATGGATAATACTGACATACTAAAGAAGAGTTTCAAATATGTCTTGCATATTGCTGCTCGAGAGGGTTACTTAGAAATAGTACAAGCTCTACTAGACAAAGGTGCTGATATTGAGGTACAAAACAAGGATGGCGATACTGCTTTGAATGAAGCTGCTGGACGTGGTCATTTGGAAATAGTTCAACGTCTGTTAGAAAAGGGTGCTAGTTTTGAAGCACGAAATAACGAAGGCTGTACTGCTTTGCATATTGCTGCTGAGATAGGTCACTTAAAAGTAGTTCAAGTTCTATCAGACAAAGGGGCTAATGTTGAAGCAAAAAGCAAAAATGGCAGTACTGCGTTGCATGAAGCTGCTAGAATGGACCGCTCAGACATAGTTCAATATCTTGTAGAGGAAAAAAAGGCTACTATTGACGTAAAGGACGTTGATTGTAATACTCCTTTGGATTTAGCTGATAGAGGCAGCCACAAAAATATAGTTGAGTATCTTAATTTTCAAGCAAATAAGCATTCTGAAACTTCACAAGCAATAAAGATTGGTTTCTCTGTAGGTGTAATAGCCATGTTGACAGTAACCATTGGATGTATTGTTACTCATGTAAGTTTATCAATATTAGTTATTGTTGCATTGATAGTTGGAGCCATTGCTGGTGGCATTACATATGCAGTAATAAAGCCTAGTACTAAGCTCAATAAATATGAAGTAGAGAGACAAAGTTTACCAGAAACCGATAACACCTTAAGAGTGAATGTTGCATAGATCTTGTTTTTATGTCAGGTATATAATAATAATACATAAAATTTTAAACTGAAGTAGAGTTATGAGCTTTGATAAGTTGGAAGAAATACTAGCTTCTATTGATACTAATGTTGGTTCAAATGAAAGTAATGTGGTTGGAAAAATAGAAGAGAAGTTAAAACAAGTAGGTACATCTGGCCTGTTACAGCTTGCTGTTTTGAAAAACAATAAACGAATAGTAGAGACTCTTATACAAAAAGGGGCTGATGTTAATGCAGTGGATATATATAATCATGATCCATTATATTATGCCATCTAGCAAGGAAACACAAGAATGGTAGAGGTCCTGATAAAAAGCGGCGCAAATGTTAAGAAGAAATATAATGATGGAAGTACTCCCTTGCATCATGCTATTTTGAATCACAAAACAAAAATAGTGGAACACCTAATAAACAATGGGGCCGATGTTAATGCATTAGACAAAAAAGGAAAAACTCCATTATACTTGGCTGGCCGAGATACAAAAATGATCTCGATTCTTATGAAAAATGGAGCATGTCCTTTACTGGAAAACAGAAATGTTGAATTTTTGAAGTATTTTATTACAGTCATTAAAGATGGTCGTATAGAGTATTCGGAAGAGGGAGAGGCAAAACAGAAAGAAGAGCAAGTGGATGATGAGTATGAGTTACTTAAACACTCATTGCTGCTTAGTGATAACGGCCCTTTGACCTCTATTATAAAAATGGAAGATTTCAATAATTTAATATCTGACAGCGCATCTGACTTAAAAGAAGGCCAAGAAAACTTGAATAAAGCATTGTTAAATCTTTTAAAGACTTTCCATTTTGTAACATTACAAGATTTGAGAATTTTTTACAAGATAACAAAAGTAATGATGATCTAAAGGTTGTTCTCAATCTTCAAAGAGGAAAGTCTAAGCTGACAATACTGCATGTAATACAAAGTATGGAGCATTTGGCAGTAGAAAAAGGTATGACCTATGGAGCATTTATAACTTTACTTTTAAAAGCTGCAGCTGATCCTAATATAGTTGACAGTGAAGGGCAAACACCTTTGCACTATGCTGCTTATTATAATACTTTAAATATACCTTTGCTTCTGAACAAAGGAGCACATAATCAACCTGACAAACAAGGAAAAACTCCTTTAGATATTGTAATTATTAACAAAAAACCTTTTGAAGTGAATATTTTAGAACAAATCTTTTTAACTCAGGAGCAAATCAGGGCAAAAAGTCATTTAGAAGATATTTGCAGTCATAGCCTTGACACTAATCAACTGAAAAAGTTTTTAAATCATCACAACGAAAATACAGGTCTTAAAGAGATTTTGAATCTTCGTGATTGTGAAGGAAAGTCTCAAGTTTTTCAAAAGATTAGAGAGGCTTGTTATGGTGATAAAATTCGTTTTGAAGAAGCAGAAAGATTGCTATTAGAAGCAGGAGCGATTGATTACAAAGGATGGAAGGACAAAGAATATTTGCCTAAAACCTCTGCTTTATGGGACATTTTAATATTCAATCAACGAGAGGAATTGAAAACTTTTTCAGATATGGCCAATGCAACCAAAAGCATGAACGAATTAGAGCAAGTTGTAGAAAGAGCTATCGAAGCAGGAGTAAGGTTAAATTTTGCTATACCAGGAAATTTGTATGGTAAGGAATATGAGAGTAAATATGGCTTTGCAGATTGTGTAATAAGAATAATTAGTGAATTAAAAAAGAACTCCAAAGTTGCAAGTGATGTAGAGGTTGCTAGTCATATAGCATGTCACTTAGTATCAAAAGGAGTAGTATTACATACTATAAGCAGTATGCTTGTCATTGATGAACTGAAAGAGTTTAAAAGCCACAAAGCTAATATGAAACAAGCCTTCATAGATTATAATGATCATGCTAAAAAATTAATAGAGATTGCCAAAAATTCAACAGATGGTAGGATAAAAGATGCAAAAATAGATAATTCTACTCTCTATTTGGAATATTCAGAAGACAGCATAATATGTATTGCAAAGATAACGGATAAAGCAAGAGATCTAGTACTATATCAAGGAGAAATAGGATATAGAAGAGATATAATAAAGATCGGTAAAAGTGCAGTAGAGATTATAACAGAAGATGGTGTAAGGGATTACACAGACCTTGCAGATGGTAGTTATATAGTACTAACTTTTCATACCAGTTTGGGGGAATTAGAAGTAAGATTATATCCTGATAAGCAAGATCTAATAAAGGTAGAAGTAAAAGATCAAGAAAAATGGAAAAAATTGAAGAATTGTGAAGAAGAAATAGGAGAAAATTGTTTACTTGGTGGATATTCAGTACATGATGCGATTGAACAAGGATATTTTGAAAAACAGGAAACACTATACCAACCTTCTGAAAAAATTACCTTACCTAAGGTAAACAAAGTGAAGCTAGCTCAGACCTACAGTTGTAGGTAACTTTTTGACCTGCTCGAAAGATCTTATATTACTTACCATAAAAGCTTAACAAAAGCTTAATCATATGAGTAGTAAAAAGATTATGGTTATTGACTTAATGTTACATATCGCATATAATGTACTATGTATCTTAGTGGGGTAAATATGGGTGAGTCTACTGGGATAGTAAAATCTATCATCAATCAACTAAAACCAAAATCCAAACCAGAACTATCTGATATTGAATATGAGTCCATTATAGAACATCTATCATCTAAAGAGCATTTATTAAATGAAGGTGCAACAGATGAAGGTTCCCTTAGAAAAATTAGTGATGAGTTTGTAGAGGTAGATGTAAGTCATAGTTCTGTGGTTGCTTTTGGTCAAGAGCCAGGTAATCTCCAACAACCTTATGTTCAACAAGCAGGTCCATCTCGAGCAGTTAATCAGTGATCTAGTCTTAAGAAATAGTCGTCTTACTTCTTTTTATATCACATTTTTATTTAAGTTTGTCCTGTACGTAAATTTGATCATTGCCTATTTCATCCATATCTATATACGAACTATTTTGCCTAAGCTTATGAAAATAATTTAAATCTTCTATTTTTATAACCTTATTTTTACGCGGCTTGTTCTCACAAATATATGACCTTTTTTGAAGGAGTAAACAATTGAATTCTTTATAACACTAACTATAGTAGTTTCGAAAATGAATGATAAATTTTCATTACGAGATTACCCCCTAAAAGCTGCAAGTTTGTATGTTAGTGCACTATCATTTATTTTAGAAAACACTATAGCATGGTACTTTCACTAAAATATTTTTTGAAAAAGTTATTTGACTTATAAATAATTCTCTACTTATACTGGCATGTGTTTTTTATTCTGTTGAAGTGGCTCCGCAGGTTACTGTATAATCTTCAGCAGTTTTTCCACTCCTTTAAAGCATAATCCATCATGCTCTTATAGTAGTGAGATCAAATATAGGTCTTAACTATGTTCATCTATAGTAAAATTAGCTCAAATTTGCAGTCATAAGCAACTTTTAACCTATCTACATACTCCATTGTTACTCACCATAAAAACTTAACAAAAGCTTAACGACATAAGTAGTAAAAAGATTATGGTTATTGACTTAATGTTACATATCGCATACAATATATTATATGTCTTAGCTTAAGGGGTAAGTATGGGTGAGTCTACTGGGATAGTAAAATCTATCATCAATCTACTAAAACCAAAATCCAAACCAGAACCATCTGATTTTGAATATGAATCCATTATAGAACATTTATCATCTAAAGAGCATTTATTAAATGAACTGATGAATGATATGTGGTACTCAGGAGATTTACCATCAGTTGGAAACTATAATGAACCACCATCTTTGATAGATAGCAAACTTGGATTAAGTGAACAGATTTGTGTTTGGTTTGCTCTGGAACATGATCTTACGCCAAGTCAAAAAATTTTAAACAAAAAGTTACTTAGTGCTCTAAAATGTTTAGCTTCTAACTGTGGTTCATTTGATAATACTGAGCCCCTTGAAGGATTTTTACATGATAATAAAAACAATAAAGATTTAAAAGTAATTCTTAACCTAAGAAGAGGAGAATCTCAATCAACAGTATTGCATGCGATTGCAGGAGCAAATATTGGTGGATTTCGTCGCACAGGAAATCAGGCTATAGATTTACTCTTAGAAGCAGGTGCAGATCCTAACATACAAGATAATAAAGGAAAAACACCACTATACCTTGCTGCTGCTAAAGGTCATTACGATAATGCAAACTCTCTTCTCTTGAAAGGAGATAACCCTAATATAACAAGTAGAAAGGGGAGAACTCCACAACAAATAGCAACTAATAAACTCTGCTATAATATAGAAGAATTATTTTTAACTGATAAACAGAAAAAGATGAATAAGGAATTGTATGACTTACTTGCACTAGATTCAGACTGCACTGAAAATTTAAAGGAGTTTTTAAGTAAGCATAAAAGAGACTCAGACCTAAAAGTGGTGCTAAATATTCGGCACGGAATGGGTGAGTCAAAAGTGTTCTCATATGTTGAACGTTTTGCTTGCGACAATGAAGATCTTGCTCAAGAGTTAAGAAAAATATTTCTAGAAGCAGGAGCATTAGATTATGATAAAAATATTATTTATCGTCAGCAAAAGAAAGGACAGGTCAGCAAATTACTCGTTAGTTTAACTTCAAATCAAAAGGAAAAATTAAATGAGTTTTTTGGTAAGGTATTTAAGGTTCAAAACATGGCTGAACTTGAAGAGATTGTAAATAATGCTATAAAGTCTGGTGTAAGATTAAACTATTCTCTTTCACAAGATTTCTTTTCAGGTAATGAGTACACTTTTACCGATTATGTGATGAAAAAAATCAGTGAGTTGGAAAAAAATCCTAAATTTTCTAGTAGTATAATATGTCAATTAGTATCAAAAGGGGCAGTGTTTGGTAATACAGTTGATGCTAACACACTGACATCAGAATTTAAAGAGCATAAAACTAACCTAAAAAAAGCTTATAGAGATTATATTAGTAATTCTCATAAATTTATTGAAATCGCAAAAAGTGCAACCAATAGCGAGCTAAAAGATGCAACAGTAGACAACTCCGTTTTTTACTTAGAATATTCTAAAGATAGTGAAATAGACATTATAAAGATAACAGATGGGGCAAGGGATTTAGGTCTAACCGATGGAGATGTAAAGTGTGGAAGAAATATAGTAAAAATCGGTGAAAGTGAAGTAGAAATTAAAATTGAAGATGGCATAAGGAATTACACAGATCTTACAGAAGGTAGCAGTATAGCATTAACTTTCTATACTAGTTTGGGAAATGTAGACGTTAGGCTGTATCCTGACATACAGAATAAAAGCAAAATTATAGTAGAAGTGAGTAATAGAGAAGAAATATTAGAAAAATTCAAAGGTTGCGAAGAAGAGTTAGGCAATGATTGCAAGCTTGGTGGCTGCTGGGTCTACGATGCTATTAAACGGGGATATTTTGAAAGATCTGGTGGATTAATACGTCCTGAAGTAATAAGCGAGTCTAACAACAAATGGACAGAACGTGAAGAATTAAGAAGGACTTCTGATCCTAGGAGAGAAGTTTCTAGGTAGATTAATTTGCCAAAAAAGTTAAAGATTATTATTTAAATATAAACTGCTATAATTTATAGATTAAGGAGTTCATACCAATGTCTTTTAAGAATACTCTTTTATATCATTTTTAAGCTGGCTACAAAATGAAGATATGGAACATACAATTGGCTGAGCTGCCTTTTACACTCCAGGTTTACTATTAAAATATGCAGCTAAAATTGGATACATTTTTTGTCACTATCGCATCCAGTATGCTAAAATCTTCATTATTTATATTGATATTTTCACATAATTGATTCTGTAACATTGACTTACTTTTCTATATCAATCTCAACATCTTTTGGCATGCCCTTTGTAGCAGCTCCTTCTGGCACATACTCTTTCTGTTGCTTTTATAAATTAAGACCATAGCATTTCTCTAGTTGCTCGCTCCACAACACCGGTATTTCCCTCAAGTCAGCTAACCTCAAGCTCCTTGGCTGCCTCCCATTTACTATATCTTCTTTAATCTTCGGAGCTAAATAATTTAACCTTAAAATTTGCTGTATACGTCTTGTACCTATATTAATTTTGACACCTAGCTCTTTTACACTTCCGTACTTTCCCTCTTCTAGCTGCCGTTTCCAGGAATGGGCTCTTACCACTGCTTTCAGTAGTACATTATTTGTTTTACCTTCTGGCTCTACTACTGTGCATTTATTTCCTTTCTTTTTTATTGGTGTAAATTCCACCTTATCCTCTAAACTCACCTTTATTCCATCTTCTTTTATCATTACTCCTTTTATTAACTTTTTCACTACTTCTTTCTGTTCTCTGAAACTTAAATTTTTCCATTCTTCTCCCCATTTTTCATATAGCTGCTCTGTCTTTCTCATTACTTCTTTTTCTACTTCTCCGGCTACTATTGTTCGATTGATTGATTCACAATTTTTTCCTCTTAAATGGTTATTGCATACGTAATATCGATATCTCTTATTCTCCTTTTTTGCATATGTCAGCGTCATATTTACACCACAGCTCTTGCACTTAATTATTCCTCTAAGCAGCGCTTCCTCATATTTTGCTTTTCTATATGGTTGATTCTTTATCAATTCATGTGCTGTTTGCCATTTTTCTTCCTCTATTATCGCCTCATGTTTTCCTTCATATTCTTTCTCATAATGTCTTTTCTTTCCCATATATATTGGATTTGCTATTATTCTTCTTACCGTGGCTTTTTTAAAGATATCTGACTTTGTTCGGTACCCTTGGCTATTTAACTCCCTTGCCAATTCTGCCATTGATTTTAGCTCCAAATATCTTTCAAATATATGCCCTACTACTTTCGCTTCTTTTTCATTTATTATTAATTCTTTATCTTTAACATCATACCCTAGCGGCACAGTTCCACCCATCCATAGACCTTGCTCTTTTGATGTTGCTATTTTATTTTTTACTCTCTCCACTATCATCTCTCTTTCTAGTTGTGCTGCTCCTGATAACACTGTTTGTACAAACTTTCCCATTGGCGTATTATTGTCAAATATTTGCGTTACTGCTATAAAATTTACTCGATGCCTTCTAAAAAATGATGTTACTTCTATGCTATCTTTTGTTTCTCTTGAGAGCCTATCGAGCGTATATACCACTACACAGTCTATCTCTCCTCCTTTAACATCTTCAAATAATTCCTTTATCGCTGGTCTTTCTAAATTTTTCCCTGAATATCCTCCATCATCGTACCTTTTGGCCAATACTACCCAGCCTTCTCTACTCTTTATATATTTTTCACATGCTACTCGCTGTGCATCCAAGCTATTAAACTTCTGCTCTAGACCGTCTTCATTTGATTTTCTTGTATATATTGCGCATCTCACCTCTTTTAGCATTCTCAATTTCCACTTTTATCACGCATTCCAAATAATAAAGGTCCGTTGTAACTCATTCCCATTATTTTTCCGGCTACTGCTGACAATGATGTATAAAACTCTTCCCTGTAGATTAAACCCTTATCTGTTACCATTACTGCATGCGTCTCTTCCCCTCTCTCTAGTATTAATTCTGTACCTTCTACTGGTAATTTATCGCTACTTATTCTTTTTCCCTTCTCTAGCCGATCTGCCAGATACTCTAGTCTTTTTGTCCCCTTTCTTGACATTTCTCCATACGCTTTTTCCTGCATTCTATAAGCTAATCTCGGTATCAGATATTTCTTTGAGTATCTACGCGCTTCCTCTCCATATACCTTCTTCCATATTTTTCTCAGTTCTGCCAACGGTTTTTTCTCTAAATTCATTACTTTCTTTTCTGTTTCTTCCTCCATATTTTTAGCCTTTCATAAATAACTTTTCAACTCTGTCTGTTTCTTCCTTCAATATTTCAGTGATCTCTTAGCTGTTTTTCGCATAATCCATCGCTGTCATTTCAAATTTATTTGCTTGCTCTGTTTCTCCTCCTCCTTCCACTAACTCTTTTACTATTTCCACTTTCCCCACCATACATGCAAGGTGTAGCGGTGTGCATTTATTTCCATATTCCTCAGCATTTACATTCGCCCCTGATTTTATCAGTTCTTTCACGGTTTCTAGGCGTTTCTCCATTACCGCTAGGTGAAGTGCCGTATATCCTTCTATATCTGCCGCATTTACATTCGCTCCTTTTTCAACTAATATCCTAACTGTTTCTGCATCTACTGCATAATGTAGAGCTGTTCTTCCATTCTCGTCTCTTTCATAAATATTTTTAAATGAGTTCTCTAACAATTCTTTTGCTGACTTATTAAATTTGCCAAACTTTACCATAATCTACCCCACCTTTCTTTTAAATCAATTCCCTTTTTTAATTCTCACTACCTCATCTATCATTTCATTCACTTGGCTCATTATCTTCCTTGCTAAATTTTGACACTCTTTCTTCATTAGCGATTTGTCTCTCTTCCTTATTTCTTCTATCTCTATTATTCTTAACTCAGGTAAATAACTCCTATTTAACATATCTGCTATTTCTCCCACTAGCCCCTCTATTCCATAGCACGTCAGTTCTCTACTTTTTGTTACTCCTCCATTTTCTCTTAAAAATTTACTTGCCTTTTCACTCTCTTTGCTATCACACAGAGAATACTTTTCACGTTCCCATATGTAATACATTGGTGTTGCACCATATTTATTCAGTTGATTAACCTCAGCTCCTGCTTTTACTAGCTCTTTTATTATTTCAACTCCTGCTCCTCCTATTTTGCACGCAGAGTGCAGTGGCGTACATCCACTGATATATTGAGTGGCATTTACTTCTGCTCCTTCTCTTATCAGCACTTTTACATTTTCTAAACTTTTTGCGAATACTGCACAGTGTAGTGGCGTATAACCATTTTTGTCTCTTGCATTAACCTCCGCTCCTTTTTTTATTAATAACCTTACTGTTTTGTAATTGGAGATTTCTACTGCTTGGTGCAATACTGTTTCTCCTTTTTCATCTCTTTTATTAATATTTTTAAATCCATTGCTTGATACTTCTTTAAAAAACTTATTAAAAGATTCTTTTTTTTCTGCGCTGAACCCCATTTCATACCTCACAAAATTAGCTTTTTTAGCGCCAGACAAATTTCTTATATTTACCTGCCGCTATTCAAGTCATGTCCTTTTTAGCATAAGAAAGCAAGTCCTTTTCTTTTTATTTCATACACTTTAACCTATTATTAATATAATATATGAGGATCTAAATATAAGTACTTAACTTATTATAGATATTACTTGACTATTTTTCCAACTTCTGTGCAAATGTCGATGTTCATGCCACTTCAGTACTCCCGGATAAAATACTAAAATATGATTTTCTAATTCGTGTATTGAGTCTTTTTGCTCTGAATCTAAGTCGTTTTTATAGTAAATGTTGTGTTCTGCTAAAACATATTTTGTGATCTTTTGATCAGTATAATTTTCTACTTTATAATCATGGGTAACGCTAAACCTTTCTAAAATTGGTTTGTGTTTTAAATTCCAACGTTGCCCTGAAAGTGTATCGTTTCCCAATACAAATTTATTCCCTCTTTCCTCTATACTACCAACTGGAAAACATGCGTTTATTTCTCCTAACCTCCAACTCTCCAACTGTCTGATAATACTATCTGTGCTTTTGTAAACTTTATTTCTGGCAATAAGCTCTGAGGTAGTGGATGTAGTGCTTTTAAGTTATACCACTGATGATTTCTTTCATAGATGCCTTTGTAATTCCTTGTGTGTGGCTCTGTTTCCCCAAGCACTGCTACATTCAACCGATATATGTCATTACTAAATGCTTGTTCATAATGCTCTCTTAAATAGTTGTCTACAATCTCTACTAACGGACCTCTAGAACTGAAAAAATTTACTCTTCCAAATGATAACACTGGTCCATCTTTTTCTATTTTAAACTCTCAAACAATATAGACTCTCTTTTCAAATAAACTCTCATCCAATATAAATCTCTGCGCATTATAATAATCGTTAAAAATCCTCATCAATCTGGATCTTACAGGCAGTGATAGTTTTGCCAGCTCTACTACTGCATCTACGAAGAAGTCATTTGGTACCTCTTTTATCCCTACTTGCAACTCAAAAAAATGTTTACCAGGTGGTTCTTCGATAATTTTAATATCTTCTATATTTGCCCATTTTAGTGCTATTTTTAGTAATGCAGATGTTCCTCTCAGTCTTTGAAATTTTACTCCTTCTATTACGGCTTTTCTTCTATCTTTTACCCAACGCAGTATTCCTTCTAAGCCATATTCTTCTATTATCCACGGCAATGTTTATTCTTTAAGACTAAACTTAAATCCTTTTATACAGCTTGGATCAACCTTATAATCTGTTGCATCTACTAGCGCTTTTTCCTGTTTTGTTGCATTTGGTGGCAATAACATTAATTCAACTCAATCTCTAAGTTTCTTAAAGTAGCACACTCATTACCTAGCACCACAATATCCTCTTTTGGCTCGATTAATTCCACATTTTCTACACCATCTACAAATAGGTTTGTTATTATCCACGATCTTGTCACAATCCACCCTAATCTTTTTGCTAATTCAATCTTCTTAATAAACTGCTTCTTGATTTCCTCCTTCGATATTACAGGACTTATGCTCATTCTGCTGTGAATATCTATTTCCATAATATTGCAACCAATCACTGTTACTGCATCTGTTAATACCCTTATATCATCTCTAGTAATCTGCTTTTTTACAATTTCAAGTAGTTCTTCTGATGCTGTGGATAACTTTGTTGATAAAATTGAAATTTGTACTTTCCCTGGTATGGGTGATTCTACTAATGCATCTTGTACTCTACTATCTGCTGACAGTGCATGATATTTATAATATTCCTTACTTCCTCCTGTTGACCAACTTGCTATTTTTGCTTTTACCCTCTTTCTAAGTCTTTCATCATCATCTTCTTTTTGTCTCTCCACTCCGTAAAACTCAGCTAAATTATCAAGATCTTCTCCCGTTGCAAATTTTAATAAATTAATTTTTACAGCTTCGTTTATCCTTTGTCTGAGTAACAACTCTCTCCATGCTGCTACTTCTAATACCTTCATTGCTGGATCCGATTCTACTAATCCTGAAAAGGTTTCATCTATACACACTAACTCTTCCTTCATTCTCGAAAATATTTCCTCATAGCTTAGTTTTTCAATAATATTAGATGTCTGCATTTTTAAACAACTACTCCATTAATATTTATGAACTTACCTTCTGAAAGATAGATACCTTCTGAAAGATAGACACCTTCTAAATTCAATGTTACTCCCCCTTCTTTTACTCCTTCAACTTTTACTTTTTCTAACTTAAATCTCTTTTCCCATTTTTCCAAAGCTTCTGCTGTTGCTGCATATATCTCAAGTGTTAAATCTCTATTGATTGGCTTATCCACTAATTCAAATAATCTTGAGCCATAATCTCTCCTCATTATTCTACTGTTAATAGGGGTAGTCAGTATATCAATTATTGATTGCTTTAAATGTTCTATTCCCTCTAATTCCTTACCTGTTTCTTTATTCATTCCTTTCACTCTTAGCCTACAAATGTACTATTGCTACCACTGATCACCTTGGAACCACAAGAAACCATATCACCAACTCTTCCCACTCCAAACCCATTGGCAAACACTGTTTTTGATCCTTCAATTAATACTCTTCCTTCTGTAAAATTATCTCCTTTACGGCAAACTGGCTTACCATTCACAAAAACATTGTTACTGCCACTATTGTTACTGCCACTAATACAGAAATGCGGTATAGCTTCTCCGCACTGATTTCCTAGATGTACTATCTTCACCTTTTCCTCAATTTAGATTTATTCTTTTCGCTTTTAGGCTTATTTCGCTCTTTGTCATTTCTATACTCGATTCCCCAGCCTTCAGTGTTATTTTGTCTACTACTTCAATCTCTAAATGATGTTTATCTTTATCGTATGACAACTTTGTTCCATCTTGAAATGTTAAGCTACTCACCTCTTTTTTATTTTCTGGTGCAGAGTAGTTTTGTTGATATATTCCAGGAAGCACTACTCCTAAAGATAATTCTCCCAGCGGGGAAAGTATAACTACTTGCTCATCAATATCTGGCGGAGACCAATTTCTATCTTTTCCTGCTTTGCTCGTTATCCATGGCAACCAATCTGTTAAAAATTCTCCTATTTTAACTCTTACTTTTGCTTTTTCATAATCTACTTCTTTTACAACTCCTATACGAATGATATTCGCTACTTTTCTCTGTAACTCTGCAATGGCAAAATTATTTTTCAACATTTATTTCACCGATTTCTATTTTGTGTGGCATAAATTTTCCTTTTTCCCAAATAGATCGCCCTACATGTATTGTATGCACCCAGTCCACCATCCACACAAGATATGCATCTAATTCTGGCCTAAATCCTTCAATTTCCGCAGAGATAAATTCTCCTGGTGAAACATTTTTCACGTTCCAAGTATTTTTATTTACTACTCTTGCTACTTCTGCTGCTAATGACCTTACAACTAACGAGGAATACTCGACTGTTCCATCAACTACAATTCTCGCTTCAAATCTTGCTTTCAGCGCTAATTCCTCTGTTCCAGGATCATGTCCTTTTTCAAAGCTACTAAGTTCCACAAATACTGCTGGTGCTATCAATTCTTTCCTCATTGCTGGATATACTTCGCATGTTTGTATCGCAGAAATTTCCTTCTTCAGCGTAGTGCAGATCGCGTTATGTAAATCTTTAAAATTCATACATTTCTTGTAATATCACGTTCAAAGAACTTTTTAAACACTTCCTCAACCTCATAATTGACAAGATCTCTTATTACTTTTGATGCTTCTGGTTCTAGTGGCAATTTAACTTCCTTTATTGGCAATGCTGCTCTTCCTTCACGTTTAAACATACCGCTATTTCCTTTTGGCATAA
>JABFQI010000141.1:0-14695 GCA_022816925.1 Trichacis sp. ZL-2020 | reverse complement strand
TATTATAAGACAAGTAAATGCTGTATCTACCAGTTTAAATTCTTTCGGCACTTCATAGAGTAACTTTAAGAGAGAACTGGCTGCACTCTATCCAAATTAATTGCGCTATATCTACATCTATGTTCAGTTTTTGATTACTTTTGTATTATATCGACTCTCTGTAATGAAAATAGTGCAATACGTTGAATGAATGTTCGTTTAAATATTAATACATGAATTCCTAATGTAAAAGGGTGTATACCTGTGTAATTGTGTTAGATAAATGAATAAATAATTATTAACTGTTTTTTCAGATCCTGGAGATCAAGGCGCTGATGAATGGGAAGAAGCGAGGGCCATGTGTCCTCCAGGTCAACATCAATGGAGGCACCGAGTCTGTATGGTGTGCACGGTGTGTCGAGAATGCACGGGATACAGTATATCGTGCTTGAGCAGCATTCGCCCGGACCGTAATCCAGGACAGTATGTGGACTCCAAAATTTGTGCCTTCATATATGACATAGATAACATTATTTTGTTGAATTTGAACTTGATGTGAAAATGAACATTCAGTCTTTTAGGATGTTTTGTAAAATCGATTTCATTTTTATATTGTACATTGTTTCGTAAATAAGTATACTTTCGAATAAGTATACTTTATATATTTTATATATTTATATTACTTTATATTATTTTACTATTATATTGTTTTACTATTTATGTTACTTTACATTACTTTTGAATAAGTATACTCGACTTTCGTATCTTTTATCGATTCGGGATCGAAAACGCTCGGATCTTTTACATAGTAGGGGGTCGAGTGGGCGTTTCTAATGTAAAAGGTGCGAACAGATTTTAACAAAAGGTCCGAGCGTGTAAAAGACTTGGAAGTAAAAGATACAGAATTCAAGTGTGTCTTATATTCATTCAGGGACTGAAGATAATGAAATTTACAATGATTTTTGAACGAAGCCGTAAGATGAATATAATTCTCAATTATTAATTTTCGAATTTATCATTATTCATAAAAATATTAAGTGCATTCTGTAGTTGCTGGATCGGTAAAGTAGGAATTTACACCGTTTAAAATGTTAAAAATTTAAGAAACTTAGTTTTCGTTAAAATTGACCAAAGCCCCATTCTGGTAACTTGATTGCATTTGAAAAGATGAAAAAAAAAAACTTTCATGAAAAATTTTACTTCATAAAAAGTTCATTTTTTTTATTCCGGTCAGATGTAATCAAGTACATGGAATAGAGCTCTGGTCAATTTGTATGAAAATTGAGCTTCAATATTATAAAAAATCAAAAACTGCAAATTCCTACATTACCGATCGAGCAACCACAGAATTCTCCCAATCAGAATTTTGGTAAGAGATTAAAATTATTAACTATTTAGCATGAAATGTGTAATAAAATCTAAATTACTAATTATTATTATTAAAGATTTTTTTCTTTTAAATTTCTCTCGTGGCCAAATCAATGGATTCACGAGTAATTAATATGAGATGTATAAATTTGCATATTAAGTGAATAGAATTATAAATTAATGAAAACAAAATGTGTAATTGTTAGACATCATTATTAACTGACCTTTCGATTGTACTTGAGATGTAGATGGTTCAGCGACTATCAATTGATCTTCTTGCATTTGTAAATTTGTTTGGCCCTCTTCTATTTCAGAATCTGAAACAATTTCAGAACAAATGCTTGTCATATCATTAAAATGATGACCCAAAATTCAGTTATGCTTTTTAAGTTTGAATTTTATATTCAGGTTTTTCACTATTACAGGCAAAGATAATAAAATACATGAATTTTAATCGATAGAGATGTGAAATTTAGTATAAAAACATAGATTTTATACGTAAAAATTATACTGACCTTCAGAAACGTCATCAGGACAGCTATTGTTCTTAATCCCACCTCGCCTCTGCATTTGGTCCAGAATCTTCCCGATTTGAATGATCTCCCGTTGCTCTATCGGAAGCCTGTAATAATCCATGTGGATATTGTCCGCGTGGCCCATGAATTCAGCAAGCTCTTGTATCTGGTCGGGGCAGAGTCCCAATCGTCTGCACTCAGTTGCCAAGTGTTTGCGAAGATTAGTTCCTTTCAGATTTTCATACTTCGTAGCACCGCAACTCTTCGCCATCTTCTTTAAAATCTTGCACGCATCCAAATGAGCTTCTTTATTCGTGGGGCTAGGCACTCCAAAAAGATATTTGTTACTTTTATGGATACCTGTGGATCCACGAAGCTCCAGAATCTTTTCCATGCATTGGACGATATCTTTCGAAACAATTACAGCTACGTTGCGACCCTTTTTTCCACTGATAGTGAACCGCACATTATTTTCGGCGATTCTTTTTGCCGTCTCGGACAAATTCTTTAATTCTTCGCTATCTGCACTGATTTCTATTCGGCTTTCGATGAAATCAGCAATCTTCATTCGTTCAGTTTCACCAGCACGTTTTCTACTGAAAATTTGGACTGAAACAAGAGTCGATTCCACCAATTTTCTCCAATCAGCGAGAGAATATTCTTTTTCTAGAGCTGCATAAGCTGTTTTCCGTTCCTCCTTCAGGTAATCATAGAGTTTTTTGACGTCCTCGGTTCCAGGTAACGTATCCTTTTGGTGTCTTCTCTTTTCCTGGTGCTGCTCTCCAACTAATTTATTCACCATAGGAACATATTTTACGTTGAAAACAGAAAGGAAATCGTCCACGAGAGTACATCCTTCCCGATTCTTTTGCATTGAGTATTCGGACCTCAATGTCGAACCAACTTCTTTTAAGAGCGTTCCTATTTGGGTAGCATTAAAAGGAACTTCATATTTGTTGGTCTTAACGTCTAATTTGCTGATTCGGTTAGCGGCACTCACAACTGTCCTGTAATTTTCAACGTCATAAAGCGATTTCATGTCAGTCAGATTTGGATTTATTTTACGTGCTTCAATAAGTATTCTTGCCAGTAGTCTCATTCTTTGTCGGACCATTGACCACTGGTGCGGCTGCAACTTTGCGACTTGATCATTTCCATAAATAATGATCAGCTCGTCAAATTTCGCTATTCCAGCCACGTCGTCAGAATACATAGAGAACATTACTTTTCTTAATATTTCAGACGCTGTCTCGTGAATTCGTGCTTCAGTTTCCACCCCCTGTTGAATGATCGACATCCCTTTCGATAACTTGGGGTTCGCTGGGCATTTATCCTTATGTTCGGTCGAAGGAGGCAGGCTTTGCAATACATGCAAGTGATGTAATCGCTCGGTTTGTGAAGCCCATCTATCTTCGGTCTCCTTTTTGGGATCAAAACATTTCCTGGAGCCATTTTATCCGTGTTATGTTTAAAAATCCCATCTTCTCGTAACAATGTTAGCAATTGTTGGCGCCTTTTTTCCTGTTTTTCATCCTTCGTACTGAGCTTGATGATTTCCTGAACTCTGTCTTCTTTTTTGTGTACTGTGATATAATGCCTTGCAATTTTGCAAACCTCTTTTAAACAATAAAAACATGCATATTTTTTAATCTTTTGACTTCCAGAGTTCATGACTATCATTTCCCTCGCGTCTCGACCACAGGTTCTTCCAGCACTTGCTGCGTCACTAGATTTCATCATAAGCTCATCTTCACCGATGCTGTAATTTTCTACATCATGAGGAGGGTTGAAAGTTGGATTTTCGTTGTGGTTTGAAGGTATTGATGAAGGGTCTTCAGATTCGATTGTAGTGACCGTAGCTGGAACCGTGTACGTCACGTTGGGGCAGGATTTTTGGCTGGACTCAGCAGCAGCAGCTTGATCTCTATTCAATTGACTGCCGATGTAATCATCGTCAGTTGATGTTGAAGATGGTCGTTCGATATACGACTCAGTCTCGGTATCTAAATCTTCCGAAATTTCGATCCTAGGAACACTCGTTTCTTGTAGCTCATTGGTCGTTTCCGGTTCATGGGTAAAAGTTTCTTCGCGTACTTGATAATTATCTTTATTTCTCTTTCCGATGTTGAGCAAAATTTCTTTGTTTTGGAGGTTTTTAATATTTTGAGATGTACAGAAATGATCATTGGTCGAACGAGCGGTGATATTTTTGGCATCCTCGTCCTTGAGCGTACTGCTAGCAATAGGCACGATTCTTCTTATATCGATGCTGTTTTCCTGTAGGGAATCTTGAGCATCACCAAATTCCGGTTCTTTTGTAGACGAATTGGAACTGCTTTCTCTCGTTATTGCACTAATATCTATAAAAACAGAGGATTTTTTTAGGTTTTACTAATTGAAAATAGATTTTTATCAGTTGTATGCTTTCATGAGTTACAATAACTAACAATTGTGATGAAATTTTTTGTTTTCATGGAACAATCTTGGCAAAAAAATTTTCTGTTATACCTGTGATTCGAAAAGACGAAAAATCAATATTTAATTATCATAATTATGATTAAATTAATATTAAATAAAAATTTTGGACAACCCTATTGAACTGAGTATGATTTTAGCGAATTTGTGTGTGATATACTTGTGATAAATTAAAATTCATGTAGAACAAATTATGGCACTTTTTCAATTCAATATTGCACTATTTGAAATTTTTCTAACGATCTATTCAAGTGACAGAATTAAATCCATATCGACTACAATGAACCATAGATATGAATATATGACCAAGCGTTCGAGAAATTCAGTCAATAACAATATTAGTCTAACTCAACACTTTAGTTATCGACTACAAAAATTGTTTTCGATATCTGTCGATTCAAAAAAACACCTTTTTTTTATAGTCAGCGGAACGAACTTTTCGTTTCCCATTGATAAATATACCTGAGAGTTTTCTAGGATATGTGAATCGTCAAAGATCTTTGCAAAAATTGATGGAACCAATAAAACTTCTGACTGTCGTATTATGCAATTTCAAATGAAGAAATATCATTGGGGCCTTTCGTATAGTTTGAAACATACAAATTTTTGAAATTTGAGTAGAATTTCAAGCGTGTCATATGATGCTCATTTGAAAAATTTTAATTTCATTGCGTAATTATTCAATTCAATGAATCACAATTTCATTTCAATTCACGTTTACTTTAGTTGTAATTGATGAACCGCTGAATAAAATAACTTCAATTTGATGACGTTATCTTCTACCTAGGGCTTGAGAGCTTGTTTTCATTGCATTATGAGGTATTCTATTTATTATTATCATGTATTATGTGTCGCTCGTTCGACCTAAATTTTCCCATTGGGATAACAATCGTCAATTGAATTCCTCACATTTTTGTTTACCTGTTTTGACATTTATTTGTTAAAGCACAAATTGTAAGTATTCATTCACGAAACACTGCAATTATATAGATTGAACTAAAAAATCGTGTTTTAAAAAAATAGAATTTAGTGAATAGCATGTAAAGATCATTTCAGATCCCTGTATAAAATCTACTAAATAACCTTGTAGAATAGCTAACAATCAGTTACGATATCTCTAACGATATACTTCACTAAAAATATCTTCAAAAACTCAATTGAAAATATTTTCATGAATTTTCTCACGTTATACTTATATTATTTATTTATTTCACTTATACATTTTCAATAATATTTATACGCTTTTGCCTTTATTCTAAATTTTCAAATGCAAAATTTGTAAGTCTAGTCGATAGATTTTGGTAATTAATAACCTTTGGTCTAACTATTCATTATCTCAACAGGTTAATTTGTACGTTCAGAAAAATCGAGTGTAAGGAGCCAGCTCTACAAACATTTTTCATGGAGCCAGTCTTACGAAAAACTTAATAATTCTACTTTAGAGCCATAATTGGTACCCAAAACTTGAATGAAAGTGTTTTTTAACACAGTAGTGAACTCTTATTTCACGAGAAAAATCATAATCTGAAAAGAAATTTCTATACTTGCTATTTGGCCTGAATGTTGTTGAAACTATTTTGTATTTAGGAAAAGATATGCTACTATGCCTCTGGCCGCGAGATTTTACGGTCCATATTGTAAAGGGATCCTTCTGTAATGGCATCTTTTACACTACTTGCACATAAATGTGCTATTGTGCCTAAACAAAATAACCTGCCAGATTTCTCAGCATGAATCGTCAAGGCCTATCGATTTCATTTTTATGAACAATTCACATATAATAGAACTTTCTCATATTTTCATCAACATCTTTATTTTCAAACATAAGAACAAATAAAAAGCAAATACCTTTGAGTTTGATGCTGCAATTGATCATACGACTCGCTCTGGATGATAATGCTGTAATTAAGAAATATAATATCACTCTGACTTCGAATAAATCGTATAAGAGATATTCTAAACGAAAGAGCAGGACTGACATTTGACCCTCACGAATTTTACTCTTATGTGCAGTTACGTGCAGTTTGGTGTGATAAGCCACTTTGGATATATTTACTTTAAGGCGCGAAAGATGAATTGATACAAATAATCCATTACTTTAATGAGCATCATACGTTTAACCGAGATACTATCAATAACACTCACGTGTTGTCGAAAATATCAAATCGATTATCTTCTTAGTGAATAATTTCTAGAATTTCAACACCAAGATAAAAAAATTAGGACAAATTCATATAATTCTTGTACGCAATTTCGCCTAAGCGACTTTATGGAATATTATTATAGTTTTTAGAAAAATAGTCATAAAATTATAGGATTTCGAAGCTGTCCAAGCACATTTTTACTCAATGTTTTAGTAAAAATGTGCTTAGATTGCTCCAAAATCTTGTAGTTTCATGAGTCATTTCCTGTAAACTATAGTTATATTTACTAAACTCGCTCGGTGGAACCAGCGTACCAAAATTTTTTCTAATTTTTTTCTTTTGGTAAAGAAATATAAACAAACACATTTGTCGAAGAAATTGTTTTAAATTAATAATGTAACTATCTATATATAAATCCATGTTCATGTTGAAAAATGACCTCAAATATCATTATACTAAATAAGTCATTGTTATTTTAATAGTTAGACGTCCGCGAGGTGAAATTCAACGAGTGTAACCACACTTGATAAGTAATGTTAACGGAGATGCGCTGACGCGGAGTGAACTTACAGTATATACATATTATGGGAATTCACGATTATCATGAATCTTGAGGCATGTCTGAACAAAGTAACTTCCAGAAATCAATCGCCAGAGTCCTGTCCGAAATGCAACTTCGCGAAGAATCCAGAATTCGTGAAATGAAACCCATCTACGAATTAAAAGTGTTAAAAATCACATTTCGCCCTTGCATTCCTTCATTTCGCCAAAACACAACACAGATTGACTGTCTTGATTCAGTGCAAACATAATCAAAGCTTACTAGGGAAGAATAAAAATTCTCAAAAATGATAGTTTTAAAAAATTTTAGATTTGGAGCACTTCATCAGTAAAATATTTCTTAATTATATTTTTTCGGCTTTCTCGGAAAATTTTTTATACGAAATGACGCTCACAAAACATTTTTTAGTTGAATTCCACAAAAATAAAGGCGCGGAAGAATGCGAAAAAATTTGAAAAATCATAACTCTGCGAAATTATTTTTGTTCTCGCTAGAATTTGCAGAACAAGTTTTTCCATAGATGGAAAGCAGCAATGAAATTTGAAGCAAAATTCGTGAGGGTCAGATGACAGCTGTCTTCTCTTCGTATGGAATGCCTCATAAAGCACTGGCAGAAAATCTTGATAATAAAAAGCAGATAATTTAATAAGTCAATTCAATTGCAATTTCCAGCCAAACGAGAATCAATATGCGAGGCTAAAAAACGACGATACCAATATCTAAACGTACGATTTACTCATTAAGTTAGTGAACTCAAACGATTACAAAAATTTAATATAAATTGGTCATAATTGCAGTATATAAAAAATTTGAATCTGATATTCAACTAGAGTAAAATGTTATATCGAGTCTTGTAGAAGGATAAAAAGTATTAAACATGAAAATGGATTACAGCACCTAAATTTTATGTAAAACTGTTGAATTTAACTTATTGACGACAATTTCTATAGAAAAATCTAGTTGTAAGTCAATATTGATAACGATGAAATGAATTTTACCCATTCCATTTTCCGTATTACGTTTTTTCTCAGGTCTTGAATGAGGAGTAGGTTTCTTAGCGGCCGAATTCCAGTTAATCGTCAGTCTTTTCTTACCAATTGGAGCCATCTTTTTTGTATCTGTTGATGGAAAAAATCATTTACACAACAAAAAATGCGAGCAACTACGTGTGTAATATTTAAACTACTCAGAGTAATATCTCAAAATATATTCGATATATATTGTATTCCAATGTTGCTCTGATGCTGTAGTAATAGTAAAGCCTAGTATCGAATTATTTTTATAGTTCCAAGACTCAAACAAATCACCATGCATGATTTGAAAACATAAATGTTACTTCAAACCAGATTATCAATCTTCAATATTGCGTTCGTTTCTATAGTCCTAAGCTCGAAAAAAATTCGAGAGACATGTTTGGAAATTGAGTAAATATTTTTTCTCACCGTATCTTTTTTCTCTCAAGTGTTAGAATAAATTTTGTTGAAATTTCCCAAATCAATGACTCGCCTTCCAACTTTTAACAATACGATTATCTTGGAATATTGTAAAGAGCTTCAAAAAAGTCTTAAAAACTATTCGGAAAATTTTCATTAAATTTTCTATGCTTTCGCTGTCGCTCCAGAGAAACTTAGAATGCTGATTACACCCTACGTAGATATATTCCGTAACCAGTGTAGATGAGTGACTTGAATGCTATCTTTCTTTGCAGAAAAGATGCATGAATTTATTTATAATAAGCCTAGCGGAATCAGCAAAGAAACTTAATGCTTGAAATGGCTTTTCATGTATAATGACGCACCGCATTGAGTTGACCATTCATCACTTTTCCCTATCTGCTAAAGATTTTAATATAACTTGACTGTTCAAATTCACTATCGAGTTTTTTATTGTTAAGCACCTTTTTTCAACAGGATGAACTATAAATAAAAGCTAAGATCAAAAAGATGTTGCACCATCAATTCAAAAAAAATTTTCGATTACTTATTAGAAAAAATTATCTCCATTTAGGTTGATGCATGCTGGATTAAGAATCTTGCCAGCCCAAAAAAAGAACGATTCATGTTAAATATTATCAACAAGCGCATTTTTTAGTAAGCTAACAATCGATTAAATGAATATAATTAGGAACTTGTCTCACAAAAATTGTGTAAATCCACTTTATATGTGTATGAGAGAATCGAATAACAATCAACACTTTTTTTTTTGATAGACCGAAAATAGCTTGAGACACAAGAGTTCGAAAAAAATGATGTGACGTCACCGTCCATATGCCGATAAAAAAAATGATATGGATCGTAACGTCACACTTCTCACTCCGCGTCGTTCTAGACTTTGCATCTCCTTCAATTTTTGAGTATTTAAGAGCAGAAAAAAACGTGTTGAATATTATTTGGTCTTTTAGAAGACGGATATAATCACATTTTTTGGTCGAGTTCCCTATTTTAGACATATATTTTCGAACGTCATTCATAAAACGTGGAATAATTTTTATTCTTCTTTTATTAAACTCCAGTATGCGCACGATACAACCTGAAGAATTTAGTAGAGATATATTTTGTCTGAATCCAACATTGGACTATATTAGAATTTCAGAATATGCATAGAAATTAGACCGTATGTCTTCCATAAAGTAAGAAGTTTTTATGAAGTACAATCTCACTGCTAATATATATTTTTGCATCAATAATCATCACACGTTATATCCTTCACGCATGTGAGATGACAAGAATGTTATAATTATACTTTCCGGAGAAAAACTATTGAAAAATTCATATCAAGTATATTTTCTTTCACGTTTACGTCCGTAAATATAAAATTTCAAAGAAGATAACTCATCAGCGCTCTACACGGACAGAGGATATTAATATCGCTATAACTACATTTTAAAGGTCTTATCGACTAAAAGATCACGCAGTTACGCTCAACTAAGAAATTGAGTCATTACTACTAATTAGTACGGTAGGCAAAAAGTTTGGGTAAAAATGATGGAACGTTTAGTAAAATAGACTGAAATTTAGTGACGTCTACCCAGAAAGATAAGTTGTGACTTTTCAGTCACTGCTACTATTAATATTACTCTCAGTGCACTTGCTATAAGGCGAAAATTGAGGTAAAACGATAAGTACCTAAAAAAACTTTTGTGTTTTTGATATTCAACTATGGAAAATTGTCTTGGGCATTCGAAGTTCTATCGCCATAGTCGTAAGTAATTTCGTCTCCGTTTACTAATTTTTTGTGTGCGTAAAATACGATCCTTGGTTTATTATCGATTTCTTCTATCTTGGGTATGATGTTACCTTCGAAAGAATGGTTTACTAAACGTCCAAAGTGATTTGTCTCTTGGGTAGCATCAATGCTGGAATTAAAACACAATGTCGGTTTGTTATGCAAATTCTTATAGTGTAAGCACCTCTATCAAAATAAATTACTCTCCAATAAGTGAAGCTTAATTTTATTAATTTTTCAAGCTAACTACTTTTTATTCTAACATACAGAAACGTGCATAAAATATCGATTTCTGTGGATCAATAACTTGCGTCTGAGATAAAGGTTAACTGTAAAAGTAAGTTAATTGTTAGTCTCATAAATTTGTGTAAATATTAAATGACGATTTTAGTCGTTATTGACTGGAGATTCTAACAAGATATTTTATAATTAAATCAGCAGATCGTCAGTCATACGAGTCTAACGTATTCTAAGTACGTTAAATGTTTCATGCATGATTCATCTTTTGGATTAGAAATTATAGACGTAATTTGAATGTTTTTTAATAAAATGAACCTTTCTATATTTTTATCTACAATTTTTGCGACTATTACTGAATTTCAAAGTGAAATTTATAAAATTCGAGGTTGGGCTACGTTAAAAATTTATCAATTTTTGCAACACGACTATTACTGAATTCTAAAGTAAAATTTATAAAATTCAAGGTAGAGCAAATTCGTTTTCATGAATTGAAACGGTTTCTATTCAATAATGATTGAGTTATATACAGTAATTAGGAATAATTCCGTCTCAATTGATTAAGAAAACAAATTTTCAAACAATAAAACAGATTTCGAACTGCAACTATATTATAAAAGTACGCATATGAGTTCTTGAGAGAGATCTAAATAGCTTCTTGCAAGTTAAAAATGAAACTCTAATGGTTTCGAGCTCTGTTATAATTATTCGGCCAGATGTCATGTAATAAAAATCGCAAATTTTCACGAGAGTCGGTGTTTAACGAGTCGCAAAAATAAGCGATTTTCATTGCATCACATTTTCGCAAATACTGATCATTATGCCGAACACTATCATATTTACTTCAAGAACCTTAAAAAAACCTTATCAAGTCTTTTTTGAAAAATCCGCTAGATGTGTTTTTTTTACTGACACGTAAAACACCGAATCTCGTGAAAATTTGCGATTTTTATCGCATCACATCTTGGCGAACATTTATGACGAAACCCAAAACCATTAGAGTTTCATTAATAACTCGCAAAAAGGTACTCAGAACTCTCTTAAAAAATCATATGCGTACTTTTATAATCTAGTTGTAGTTAAAAAACGATTTTTTTTCTTGAGCGATGAAGCTGGAACTTTTTTTAATTACAGTATAGAACTTTATTATTATTGGAAAGGAACGTTTCAACTCATCAAAACCGCTTCAACGCGGAAAAACGGCGCTGCGTGAAGTAAGCAACCGGTTCTGGTCATTTGTCATTTTGTTAATTTCTACGGTGGAACTATCGACAATTTTCAGCAAGAACTTGAGAAGAATCGTAGACGGACTCGAAAAACGCTATTTTTCCGAAAATGTCGGTGCCAACTTCACAGGAGTCAACCCTGGCATGAAAAATCGTTTGTGGCACTGACGTAAATTACAGCATCGAATCGATTTAACAAGTATTTTTTTTTAATATAATAAAATCGTTATCTTACAAAATTTTATGTGAATCTAATAGAGAAAAGTAAGCTTTATTAGAAACGTGATTTTACGAAATAAAGGGCTTAAGGCGGGGCTTCAATCGAAAAATTGCTTCGAGGTGCGAGAGAGATCGACGCGGTGCGAGAGAGACGAACTTATGCAAACGCAACATTCGTTTTGTAGAGATAAGAGGCGTAAAAAATTTTGTATCCCCATAAAGTTTATATTTATGGGTTCATTATGCCAATGCGCAAGTGAGATTGATCGCAGAAAAGCCGAAGAAGGTTTTTCAATTGAGAAAACCCGAGTGGAAAAACGGACATCAGCATCTGTCACTCGCGGACACTAACACACATAGAGCGCGCATTAGCGTCCATGTATATAAATTATTTACAAACGAATACGGAGCTTTTGGATCACGATGCGCACATCGGAGAGTTCGTTTTTTTTCCCGAATCTGTTGAACACACATTTTCAATTTTTAGGGCCCTAATAAAACAAACAACATATGTATATAAACAAATGTCAATTCAATTCCGTTTGTTCCTTCATTCCGGTCGTTTTTCATATCCACAGCTGCTGCTGCCGCCACGCAGGATCGGCGGCGCCGTGAATCATATTCAAATTTTTTTGCGCAAGAGCGCGACAAGTGAAAGCAAAACAATGCCATGAACGCGCGCGTTGGAAATTGTCATGTTGTTTGGGTATTATTTACTCAGTGAATGATAATTTTTTATTCAATAACACAACAATGACGAATTCTAATAGTGAAATAAAAGTGGCGAGGAAATTTTCCAAAAAAACGGCCACAAATTAGAACAATTATGAATGTTTCATGCGACAATCGTATAAATTGCTCTTTTTTCGAAATAATGGATAGACAATTCATCTTCGCATAATCGTTCATTCCTTTCTTGTACATTCGTGAATCTAGGAATGTACAATCAAGCATATTTTCAGTATAACTATTTGTGTGCCAACGTCCCACCAAGACTACAGTACCCTACACCTTACGTGAGACGATTCAGCAATAAATTATGTCAAAAAATAGGATCCTATGTCCTGGTAAATTGTCCTGACCCTATGAACCATGGTAAATTGTCATTCGAATGACAATTTACCATGGTAAACAAAATGGGCTATTTTCTCTCATGCTCAAACATTGGATTATGTGATGTAAAGCTATCCATTGTCTGCATGGTTTGCGCATTTCAACAATTTTTTTTTCAAACATTTAATAAGCACTTTACATGCCACGTCACCCTTGCCAATATCCTTTCTGTCTTTTTCTCGCCTTCTACATGATCCTAGAGAATCAGTTGAGGATTCTAAAAAATTATGGGAATTTTTTGAAACCCTCAACGAACTCCCAGAACATTAGGAAATGAGAAAAAATGACTCAACGTGTATCCGTCCATTGCGAGGCAATTGGAAATATTCTAAAAATTCATCAATATATTTCTGAAATTATCAATGCAACATCAACGTATTTTATAACTATTCCAAAGTATTTTTGAACTTTGTAAAAACTTGTACAAATTGATTTTTTTTTTTTTCAAGTTCGGAAAACTTTATGAGCCATATAAAAAAAGTAAGTACTCTTTTAAAACATTAGAATAACATTGACTTGAGGATTTGCTGAATCGTAACCAATATATACAAGCATTTTTAAAACTGATTGGAATATTCTTAGAATTTTTTTTGTTTCAAGGTCGAATAATCCAAAACTTGCTCGGGCGTTTTGAAATTAACAGAAAAGTCTCGTGATACTGCAAAATGTTGCAGCACGTTTGGAAATGCATTCCCAAGTTGCGCGAAACTTTAGAAAATTCTTTGAAATATTCTTCACATATATTTGATTTTCTTTATAATACTTTCGCACTTTACATGCCACGTCAACCTACATTATCCTATAGTCTCGTCTTCTACACTATCCTAGAGAATCTGTTGAGGATTCTAAAAAGTTCTGGGTATTTTTTTGAACTCCCAGAACATAAATAAATGTATAAAAATGACTCAAGGTGTACTGTACGCTTCCAAAGCAATTGAAAATATCTTAAAAATTCATAAATTCATTTCTGAAACTTTGCTTGTAATGCATGAATAATTTATATTATTCATCATTACTATGGACTATTGTTCTGATTAAAGCTTTTATAAATAATGGAATCTTTTTTTACGAAGACGTTTATAATATGAATGAGAAATTGACGAATCGAATTCATCGCCAAATGAAACCAAGTTATCACAGAAGCCGGCAGGCTTCTGCCGTCGCACACAAAAAAATTTGAAACTATGAAAAAGCGCGCGAAGCCGACCGGACTAACATAGAAGCCGGTAGGCTTCTAACAAAAAAAAATTTGAAAATATGAAAAAGAGTGAACTATATTAACTGCAGCTATTAGCTTTTTTTCTCGCTATCCGCGTCTTCCTACATGCCGAGAGATGTTTGCTTCCCTCTCTAGAATCGATAATGCTCTTTCGGTTTTCTTTTTCGTCTCACACCGATAATTTTTCAGACTTTATTTTTCCCGACAAACATTATAATAGCAACGAAGTGTGCACTATTTATCATGTATATGCATACACAGAGAGAAGAAAATTGCCCACGCTGCTATAATCCATCGCCGCGCGCCCTTTAAAACATAGCCGAGTTGCACGAGATCACTGACATAGGGATTCCTCCTTTGTAACATTGGAATAGTTCAAAAGAACAACATTGGAATCGTTGCTATGTTGACCT